>APFE031082971.1:0-11770 GCA_000404065.3 Pinus taeda | reverse complement strand
TTATTTGACTATTTGATTGCTTTTCCTTGATTGCTTTTTTATATAAAAATTATTTGATTATTTGATTGCTTTTCTATATTGTGTAATTTTTTGAAAAGTTTTGCTTTTTATTTTTGGATTTAATTTTTCTGATCTAATTTCCCAGAAATTCATTGAAATCACAAATTTGAGTGATGAATTCTACACCATAGAAAGTGACCCAAGGGTTTTGCATAATCTTAGAAAAATTCATTGAAATCACAAGTTTTATTGATGAATTCTACACAATAGAAAGTGCCCCAAGAATTTTTCACGGTGTTGAATCCATACTATCAGTCAAAAAACCAGATGAAACAACACAAACTCAAAATATAACTTACAATTTTTTTCACTCATTTCGAATAAAAAATCCACCAAAAATTCTTAAAAAATCTCATTTCTTTTAACAAAAAACTATTCTTAACCATTATAATTACAATTATAATCCTAATCCCTAATGCACAATTACAATCATAATCATAAATCCTTAATGGCTGGATAAATGCTATACAGATGCATATTCATCTGCAACATCCAGAATACAGAAACAGTCTGTTATATCATTACTAATGGATGATAACTGTAAACATATCTTGATGAATTAGAAGCTTGTGAGCGAACTGCTGCCTGTATATATGGAACTGCCCTCCGCAGAAGAAAGTACAGGCCGCGCGCGAAAGCAGAGAATCGCATAAGCATTAACGGTATGTTCTTCCCTGACGGAATGCAGAACGCCATAGAGGAGAGAAGGTCGATGAAGTTTGCAAACATCTTTTCTCAATTGAAGAAGTCTAGCTTGGAGTGGCTCTCAAAAGTATGAAGTAATACTCAAACAATTAATGGAAGAAATCACGCTCTCAAAAATCCACCCAGAAAGGTATCTTGCCCCAATGTTGACTGGCACCTCTCTGGTGCAACGAGACGCATCTCCTGCTTCATAAAACTTTCTTGCTCCAATGTTGACTGTTACCTCTCTGGTGCAAAGAGACGCACCTCCTGCTTCATAAAATCTGAAACATTGCGCAAGCAAGAAAACAACAACCATTACGTTTCTCGATGGCATCCAACTTTAAAATTGTTATTTTTGAACCGAAACTCCATGACCCCACATACCTGTTTCGTTGCATCACCTGCAAAGGGAAGGAAATAAGCAACAACTACGACCGAAATGTGTGGACCCCATTGCCTGTAATTTTCAATATCTTTCTATACCAACGACAAGTCATTTCTACATCAATACAGCTTACTAATATAAATATTTTAAATTTGACAAGTCATTTCTGGAGTAGTCTACCTAGGCGGTAGAATGGCCCGTTTTCCGTCACAGGTCAGAAAATCGTCCGGTTCTGGCCACCGGGAATGTCTCCGTCCTCCGCCACCCTCCCCTAGCTCTGCCACCCTCCTTCTCCGCCACCCTCCCCTGGCAATAATAAGGAGCTCCCCGGAATAATACTCCGCGGCTGCAATAGCTCGTCCCCGCTTTGTGAGGGGATGTCAGGCCCTTCAGCTGCGATCCAAATCCGATTTTTTGTCAAAGAATGACAGGGAATATCAAGAAGCTGGCAGAGCTAGGGGAGGGTGGAAACATTCCGGGTAGCCGGAACCGGACGATTTTCCGGCCGGTGACGGAAAACGGCCATTCTACCGCCTAGGTAGACTACTCCGTCATTTCTTCATTGATACCGTTTACCGGGCATATAAATATTTTAAATTTATTTTCATTATTTTTTTATATATGAAAATTTTGCCATATCAAGTTATTAAATTAATCATGCATTTCTAATTGTAATGCAAATCAATTTATTATTTTTATTTATAAAAGAATATGTCACTTAGTTGATTGGTATTCTATTAAAAAAAATGACTTTCGATGATATCAATTATCTTTGAATTTCAAACTGTTTACCTAATATATGAGAAAAAATTAAATTGTATAGTTGTGTAAAAAATAAAAACCCCAATAACCATTGTTAAATATGGAAAAAGTTCAAAAAAAAAATAATAATAAACAATGGAATCGATGCATCCTGTTTTTTGTTTTATCTAGTGTCTCTTTTTGTGTGTCTCTGTCCTTTTCTCTACAGATGGGTTGGTTTACCTGAAATAACTAGAATTGGTAAAGAAAGAAAAGTAAAAGAGAAGATAAGTAAAATTGGTATGGAAAGAAAAATAAAAAAGAAGTCACGGATCTCTGTATAACATTATTATATATATTATCGATGCATCTTGTTTTTTTTATGTCGTGTCTCGCCTGGTCTCTCTCCCTCTGTTTATGGATGGGTTGGTTTACCTGAAATAACTAGAATAGGTATAGAAAGAAAAGTAAGAAAAAAGTTCACGGATCTCTGTATAACATTGTCTTTATATATTTAGATATACTTCCCAAATGATGAGGGAAAATTTTTATATTCTCCATGGGTCAGAGATTGGTGCCTATTAGCTACATTTAAAATATGATCCTGAAACTCAAAACTCATATTTCCATGAATGATGTTTCCGTCAAGATGGTCCTAAGTATTTTAAAAATTTTAAACAATGAGTCACTGTTTGGTTTGTGATGTTGACCGGGAATATATAAATTTCTGCGAATTGAGTTAAATATATTAATTTGAAGAAAATATTTGTTAATTTTTTTTAATAGATTTTCTGAATTTTATAAAATATTCAATATTTTAAATGTATGCCCTATTTATTTATTATTGGAACACAATAATAATTCTATCTATAATGAAAATAATTATATTACAATTTTATTTGTTTCTATTAATAAGTTAATAATAATAAGTAGAGTGTTTATTCAAAACTGTATACAAATTATTTTCGAATTTAATGGAGTGTTCGCTTAAAACTTTAGGCAAATAATTTTAAAAAATATTAAATAACATTATAACATAAAATTTTAAACTTTAAAATAATTTATGATAACAATATATATGACATCATTACTTAAGTTTAAAGGCTTAAGGTTACAATAATCAATGATTAAATGTATGATTGAAATGCTTTTTGCTTAGAATAATCAATGACTAAATGTATGATTGAAATGTTTTTTATTTAAAGATTGCTGATTCGAAACTTTCTAAATAATCTCACCGTGATAAGGCCAAAAATCACCCACACTTACCATTTGCAACTGATTGAAGTTGAATTATCCTTAATCCATCAGCAAGCGCTACGCACTTTTTAAAATTGTGTTAATAGGACACAAGTCACATAGAGTAGACCATTCTTGCTCGTGGAACTCGCGAAAATGGGCAGACCAATTTCTATTAAATGTTGTTATTTAAATATTAGCCCGGTAAAGAGGCATTGGCGTGCACTCCACCAAAATGTGTTTAAAGCTGCTGCTATAATTGTGTTATTAAAACATTAATTAGGAAGGAATGATACTAGTAAATGGAATCTATATAATTTTAGTTTAAAGCATTATTGTAGTATGATGTAAAATGTATTAAATAATTTATTTAATACTTAACGAGTAAATTTTATTAAATTTGAATTAAGTTAAATTAAAATTTATATAAGATAGTTTAAAAAATTTAAAATTTTGAAAGTAAAATAGGAAAATATAAATGTTATATTTAAAACTGTAAATTTAAATTATAAATTACGAGTATCAAGTTGATTTTCAAAACAAAAGATTTTAAAATATTGAATTAGATTTCAAAATTGTAAAAATGAACTTCTAATGTGTGATGTTATAAAATATAAATTAATAAATGAATAGTTTTGATTGGGGAAGGGGTCACTTTCCGTAAAAGTCATTGGGACACCATTAGGTAGTGTTGTAATGTGTGGTGCACTAAAAAAACTAATTAAACTATAATATAATTATTTGATTATTTTGTTTTATTCTCAAGTATATGAATCATACTTTTGAGTTATATAATGTGTAGGATCTAAATTCCACTCGAGGCTTTTGTAGTATTGAACTTATTTATGCATTCAAATATAGATTTTAAATTATAAAAAAACCTCAATCTTGCCAAAAATTGTATATCTAGATTAAAATCTAAAATGTCATATAGTTAGACTACACCTTAAATTAATGGTCTTGTGAATCATGCACATATAAGTGGATCAAAGGCCACCCAATATTCTTCATTTAGAAATAAATCTTGTGCGTGATAAACTCAAATTTTGGCTATCCATGCTTGTTATGGTTGTCATCTATCATATTAGGTTGCTTAAGTGGATGGAATCACCATGGTAGTTTCACCCACTTAGTTTGAGTCTTTGCTAGTCATTCTCAATATGGTTTTTTGGATATCATATCAAATAGTGAGAGTAGATGGGACTCACGTTGCTATTTCTTCCCACCTAGGTTTGAATTCTCGCTAACCTACTTAGTATAGTTTATGGGCTATCATATCATATGAGAGAGGTTTTCTTACTGGCAATGTTATGTGATACATGGTGGAAGAAATGATTATATCTTCTATTACTAATTTCTCCTCTGATACCACCCAAAAAAAATTATTGACATTTTTCGAAAATATATACAATCAAACTTTTCCATTTTATTAGGTAAAATAAATAAAAAATTAAAATAATAATATTTATTATTATTATCCAACTTTAAGGTCACGGCCAAGCGAGACACCAAATTGATGAGGCCCCCTTGTTTGTGGGACAAGGCACCCATCTCCACACAACAATTTTGACTGCTAAATCTATGAAGACATACAAACTCTACGCCCTCTAGCTTTTAACATGTGACTTCTCAAGAGAAAACATGTGCTCTTAGTCATTAAACCCACTCAATCAATAATAACCCTTTAACCATCAATAAAATAAAATACCACATAAATTAAATAATGGTAAAGAAAATTATACACTTTTACGTATAAATGTTATGTTATCTAAAAGAAAGTATGCATGTTGTAATTCAACGAAATGCATGTTCTTTTTCTATAGGTAAAGCAATTTTGGCTTAATGAAATATGCATGTGTTTCTTCAATTTTAATATACAAACCATTTCTTCTTTAGTAACCTAGATCGTTCACCCTATCCACTCATTTTTAAGGTAAGAGTGGTCTTGCTTTCGAGAAGAGACTTCCGGGGCCCATGCATTTTGAATTTATTAGAAATTTTAACATTTTGTTGGGGAAATGTTATTTTATTTGTTCTATTAACCGATTTCGTTAGAAGACAATTCCAAGTATGACAAATAATCCTCATTTTTATTTATTGCAGCGTTATATTATCAAATGTTTTCTTATGTTCATTTTCATTGGTCTAAAATATTTCAAGTTATCAAAAACCCAAACTCTAATATCCGAAATCCGAGAAGTCCAATCATAAACCCCAATGCAAACATGATATAAACGCTAAAGGAAATGTCTCATCACTAATTGACTAGAATGATGAAAACCTAATAGATATGGAAAACTTAAGTCAGTTGCAAGATATTTTCAGGGCTCTAGAGAGACATTACCGCTCACTTTATAAATAAAATTACCAAAATAAATAGGGGAGTGTACAATATAACCTCTTATAGAGAGAGGAAGCATCGTGGAAATTCAGATGCTTGGATTATGAAGGAAAAAAATAATATATATATATATATTAATAAAAATAATATATTCTCCCTTTTCATAAACCCTCATATAAGTGAAGTTTCAATCATTAGGGCAAATCATATTTCTACTAAGTGGTGTATTATTAAGTGATTTGTTGAGAATTGAATGGATATGCAATGTATGAATTTTGATGAATTGCCTCATAACAATTGTTGAAAATGTGTTGTTATTGATGTAAACATGATAGGGGGAGCACGATTGGATTGACGACTTAGATCAATCAATGTCAAGGTGAGTGTGAGTGCATACACAATGTGTTTTCATTGATGTTATAGGAGGAGAGAAAAGGAGTGAGGTCACATAGTAGAGGAGCGATGAGTGAGTGATCAAAGAAAACAAAGAAAGAACACATTTGAATGAAAAACAAATGAAATAGAAAATAAAACAATATGAAGTACATTTTCCACCTCAAGGATTATTATTCCTTATAGTTTTAAATTATTCTTGAAAGGAGAAAACAACTACTTTTAAATAAGTTAAAATATAAGTGCAAATTGAAATTTATAACATGTTATGTGGAAACATGAATGTGTGAAAAACAATTCATACAAATGATTGGATGTATCAGAATAATGGATATGTGGAAGGACTACATGTGTGAGATAATGTGGGAGACTACATGTGTAGAAGAATGGTTGATGAATTATTCTCCACGCAAGGAAAAATGACTAAATATTGGAAATGTGGAAACCACAATGTAGGTGTGAAAATTTGTGGATATGCACAGAGTGCAAAGTGGTGAAGTATTTCCACATATTTCACTTGAAATATGACTAAGTAAAAAACCAAATTAGGTGATTGAAAATTATAGTAGGAGTGAAAAAATAAATCAACATTATGTTCCTACTATGGGATAGTAACCCATTGTGATTTTGAAAGAACACTAGAAATCGAACAATTTCCTTTTACTTTGGGCTACAAACATTAAAATATACATACATAAAAAATAAGATATAAGCTAGATATATACAATGTCATATACTTTTATGTACAAACGGTATTTGAATAACTCCTAAGAAAATAAATGTTTGAGATGCTACCCATTAATAGGTAATATCAACCCCTAATCATCCATTCCCTTCAAAATGTATGAATTGCAACCATTAATCCATTAATATTTTCTCTAATATATGCCCCAATCCATAAAGAATAAAAATTCTTATGCATTGAGGGCTTCACCCTGGATTTATTTCATTATACTAATAGTTAGCCTTTAGAAAAAAAAACTATCTATTGCTTGCATATTAAACTTTTAGTTATAAATTCCTCTCATTTCAGGATCATTTTGAAAGCTTGTTCTTTTTTTTCTTCTAGTACAATTAGTTGTTGAAGTCCACTTTAGATTAGTGTGATTCCCTCTTCATCTTGTATTCATTATGCCATAGCTAGTGCCTTGATTTCCATATCTATAGGTAACCTTATGTCCTCCCCATATACTAAATGGAATGGTATTTGGCCAATAAATATGTTTGGAGTAACTTTGCAGGCCCATAAAGAATTCAACAAGTTTTTATTGTAAGTTTTCTAATTCTCTACTCTTGTCTTATTTAAGATATTAATAAAGTTCTTGTTTGTTGATTTTTATGCAACCAACTAACAAAATAGAACAAGAGATAGCTCAACGACTTCAAAATTAGCCTCTTTGAGGGAGAAACCTCCTTTGCATTACACAAATGGACAATTCTCGGATGGTTCAAATGAGAAAACCTCCTTTCTATATATAAGAGTTGAAGGGGTCACAATGTAATAAGAGCTGACATAAAAATAATAATGTAAGGGAATAACAATAAAAATAGTGGTCTTCTATGGGGCACAATAATAACAATATGGAGACTACATGGGCACGACAATAAAAATAAGGGGGTTACACTTACAATAAGAATGAGGGAAGACGCTAGTATTATAGGGACCTAACATGCCCCTCTCCTTCAAAAAAGTGTTGTCCTCAATGCTTGAGTAGTTCTAGATGATTTTGTATAAAATTCTCATCCTCCCCTATGGAATCTTCAACGTGTAAGTGCTTCCACTTGATGAGATACTCTGAAATTGATTGATTTCGTAACTATCAAGTTCTAATTTCATGAGTACTTCAGGTTCCAATATGATTTTCCCTTCCTCATCAAGTTCTAGCAATATTGTTTAAACTGGGAGATTATCACCTATAAGTGTGTTTAAGCATGAAACATGGAAAACTAGGTACGCTCAGGAAGATGCAGGAAGCTCCAATTTGTATGCCATTGTATCAATCTTTTGCAACACCTTATAAGGACCATAATAGTTTGTTGATAATTTATTATCCTTCTTATCATGATTGAGGGATGTTTGTTGTATGGTTGTAGCTAAAAAAATACCCAGTCGCCTACATCAAAACTTCTTTCACTGTGATGTTGATCTGCTTATTATTTCATTATATTCTGCACCAAAGTGAGTTTATCCTTTAAGAGTTGTAGAATTTTTTGTTGATGCTCGATGTAATTCCACTGCTTGAACCTTATAATTTTCTCTTAAATATGATGTGATGGATTATGGATGATATCTTGAATGAAGATCCAACTTGGTGAAGTAAATTGCCTCATGTAATTCATCCAGTAGTTCATCAATGACAGGAATGGGAAATTTATCTTTAATACTGACCTTGTTGACTTCCCTATAATTCAGACACATGCGTCATGATTCATCCTTCTTGTGCACCAATACTATTGGAGCAGAGAAAGAACTTTGACTAGGTTGAATTATACCAACCTCTAGCATTTCTACAACCATACGTTCAATTTCACACTTTTGGGCATAGGGATATCTGTAAGGCTTGGTGTTTGAAGGAACACTTTCTCAAATACATTCGAATGATTGTCGAATGCTTTTTGGAGATCTAGAAAAATAGATGATTTCGATGTTTGAACCTCTATTCAATATAATTGTGTAATTACACCTAATTTTTTTCTTTAGAAGATTTGTCATGCCATTAGAGTGGACTATATTTATTGGTTTCCCTGTGATACCCCTTAATTCAACTTCCTTTACAACCCAATAAAAATTCAAGTTCTTGAAAATTAAAAGCTATCATATCCAAATATTGTTAACATTGCGCTCCTAGTACAACATCAACACTACCCATTGGAATGGAAAGTATTGTACTTTCAATTCATATTTGCCCATGGATATCTTTCCAGATAAATTCATGGTTCCTCCATTTGGAACCATCACTTGAAACTCTTGTTCTGGATATAGGAAGCAATTCAATTCCTTGTCTATCTTACAATGAATAAAGTTATGGGTACTACACAAATCAATAATAACTATTAACTTTTTCTTCTTGATATGTCCTTCTATCTTGAGAGTTTGAGGAGTGGTAATTCCTTCCAATGCATTACAAGGTATGGTTGGATTCATTTCCTCTTTCTTTGATCTATTCATTTGTTGTTTATTTATTGTTTGAATCTATTCACTAATTTCTTTTATTTTAGTTTTTATGGATCATTTCACCCAAATGACAAAGAATGGTGAGAAATTGTGGAGCAAAGAATACTCTTCTCAATATTGAAAATAGTTAAATAGAATACATTGAAAACATCGACAATACATGACTAGAGTGAAACTTGACTAAACTGAAGTAAAATTGAACTGACTATGACACCTAGCAGATAATGAAATCAACTCTGATGACACCTAGCACACAGTGAGATTAATATCTTAACATCCCCTCCTAATCGCAATTTTTACAACTAGATGCACTTACAATGCCTAAATTCTCTCTTTGAAATTCAAATAATTTTTCCCAATGGCTTTGTGAAAATATATGCAAGCTAATATTTGGACCCACAAAAAGCAAGTACTATGTCCCCTCCATTGACAATCTCATGGATCAAAATGAAAATGTTTGTGAATGTGCTTTCTCTTTTGGTGGAAATCATGAATTTTTTATAAAGAAATTGTTGAATTTTTGTCATAGTAAATAAGAGTTGACTCCTATTGAACATTTGAGAATATGTTTCAATAATCTTCTCAACCACACTGCTTGACAAGATAATGAATTTTCTACTACATATTCTGCCTTTGCAAAATATATCACAACTATTGTTTGTTTCTTGGATGCCCATGAAATATGATTGACTCCAAGATGAAAAGCATACCCTGAGGTTCTTTTGTGATCATCTAGACTTACTGCATAATCGATGTCTATGTAACCTGAAAGTGAACAATTTTAAGAAAGTGTGTAGAACAAACCATCGTCTCTAGTCCCTGCAATATATCTTAAGATCCTTTTTGCAACCTTCCAATGAGAAATATTAGGTGGCTGCATAAACCTAGTGACAGAACTTGCTGCAAACATGATATCAGGTCTAGTTGAAGTGAGGTACAACAAACTATCAACTAGACTTTTATACAATGTGGGATCAACTAGTGGTGCTACACCTTCTTTCCTTAGCTTGGCGCCTTGAGAAATTGGTGTATCAAATGGTTTGAAATTTTTCATTCTAAAATTTTGGATGATGTCAGTGGTATTTTTGTCGACTAACAAAAATGCCATTAACATATTGTTGAATTTCAATGCCTACGAAGTATTTCATGACACCTAGATCAATCATATCAAACTTTGTTTTCATTGTTGATTTGAAATCTTCTAACATCATATTTTATATATAAATAAGGTCATCTATGTAAAGCCATACAATAAGAATTTTACCCTCATGAATTTTGGTATACAAAGTTGGCTCATAACTACTTCTGCAAAACCCACTTTTGATGAGATAGGTGTCGATGTGACTATACCAAGCTCTTGGAGCTTGCTTCAAACCATACAAAAATTTCTTTAATATTTATACCTTATGCTCCTGACCTAGAACTTCAAGTCCAAGAGATTGCTCTACAAAAAATTCTATTTGCAATATATCATTTAGGAAGACAAATTTTACATCAAGCCAATATACTTTTCAGTTGTGATCAGCTGTTGTGGATAAAATGGTTGTGACAGTGTTTAACCTTACTACTGGAGCAAAGGTTTCACCATACTCAACACCAAACTATTGTGAGAATATTTTGGCAACCAACCTTGCCGTATGTTTCCAAATTTCTCCTTTTTTCATTCAGCTTGGTCTTACATACCCATTTTACACTAATCTCAGTTTTCTCTCATGGGAGATCAGCTAATTCCCGAGCTTGGTTTTCTCTATGGAAATAATTTCTTGGTTCATTGCATCAACCTAGTATTTTTCTTTAACCACTTCTTCAAAATGGGTTGGTTGACATAAAATAAAGGAAAACATATTATGTTGATCAAGCTCATGTTGCTGCTCATATATTTATATGTTTCTTGTTGCTTTCTTATTGTCTTTTGAAGTTGTTAAATCACTGTTGGATTCACTTCTTGAAGATGTACCATTTTCAGGGTGGTATGTTTCTTCTTGAACATGCAATCTTGGTAGTTGTGGAAAATGAAAAGGTTGATTTGAAGCTTCATCAACATGATTATTAGACCAAGATTTATTTTCAAAAAAATTAACTTCTCTGCTTAAAAAAACTTCTTTGTAGCTACATTGTAAAGTCTATAGGCATTTGACTACTCAGTATAGCTTACGAAAATACATATTTCACTTCTATCATCAAGCTCTTTCGTAGCTTCTCAGGAACATGTGCAAATGTGACTGATCCAAAAATTCTAAAGTGAGATACATTTACATTTTTACCATCACATGCTTCTTAAGGTATTGTATCATGGAGTTTTGTCATGGGATATCTGTTGATAACATACACTACTATCAAAACTACTTCAACCCAATAGTAATTTGCAAACTATTCTCACAAAACATACAATTGGTCGTGTTCATCATTGACTGATTTTTCCTTTCTACTACTCCACTATTCTATGGAGTATATCTTGTTATGTTTTCATTATGATTCCTTGTTGTTGACAATTTGTTTTGAATTAACTGGAGTTTCTCTCTCTCCTCTATCTACGCTGGGGACTTTTGAAGGATTTCCACTTTATTTTAATGCTTCTACTTTGAATTCTTTGAACCTTGAGGATGTATACGATTTATTTTTGAGACAATACACCCATATCTTCCTGTTGTCATCACCAATGAAGGTTATAAAATAAATAATACTACCAATGGACTATGTCTGCATTGGGACACATATATCTTTATGGACTATTTCTAAGGGCTCTTTT
>APFE031082959.1:212804-224861 GCA_000404065.3 Pinus taeda | reverse complement strand
CATCCGAAGGATGAGCTTATAACCAAGCAAATGTTATCCTCCTCAAGCTTGTCAAAAATAAAGAGGTACTTGCCAGAAATGGTGGGGGAAAAGAGAGAAAAATGAACCTGTTTGTCGTACTTTGTGTTAGAAAAATCTTTCCATCACTCTTGAACACGACACTTTTATCCACCTGGGTTGGGAAATCCTTTACTTAACAGTTAATCAAGCCACATTGAAATTCTTCAGCCGATTTCCGGGTATTAACTTTGGGTCAACTGTCACCAAGCCATTTGCAGTGTCACTATGTGTTCAAGAGATCTGTGCAAATAAACCATTCACCTGCAAAATATTTGTCATCCATCATTGACCATCCCTGAGTTAGTTCTTGCTAAACATATTTCTTCAGACTTGATCTATGATTTCGTGTTATGGGCTTGCCTATGACGGATCACTTTCTATCGACTCCAACTCATTATCTAGAAAGATGATCTAGAAATTGTCAGTACCTTGGAATCTGCATGCCTCAATGGCAGGTTTTTCGCCTTTGACGATAGGTTGCATCATTGACCTTTGATCAACGGATTCTGTGACATGTTCGAAATCGACTCATTCATTCACATTTCATGGATTGTACTGAGTACTTTGAGGGCTATTGACATCACTAGTAGTTCCTCTCACACTTGTTAACAGTTTACATCATTGACTGGTAATCAAGTGGTTTCTACCATGTTCGACTTCGACACATTCATTCACATGGATAGAATTGTACTACTTCGGGAAGTAGAAATGAAGACCCTAGATATAGTTTCCACCATCCAGGCTATGAGGAATTTTTTTATCATTATATAGTGGACTATTCATAAACATATGGTTGCGCCCATACTGTGTCCATGTGTTCCTACTTGTGATGTAATACAAAATCATTTCTATATCAGAGCATTTTTAGATAGTTCTTAGTCAATTTTGATCTGAGTATGGGAATGCCTACCTCAGCGATGATATTTTTACATATATATATTTTGCGTTGAATGTTTTTATAGGTTCGACCAGGGTATCCACAGTAATATCCTTGAAATGATAAAGTCCTTCACTCTTCTTAGATGGTAAAAACCATCCTCATCTACTACAGACTTCGCACTTTAGGGGGCAATCTGTTACACAAAAAATTGTCACCATGACTTTCTACAGTTTATGTGAGTCCATCAACACTCATACTTACCTCCTTTGCAAGTCTTAAATCTCAGCTCTTCATGTCAAGCCTTGAAAATGGGAGAAAAACCTTAAACGTATCTCAAAACCTGGTTTCACACTTTCTCCTAGCATTGTCTGCGGTGCCGCACACAATGGTCATGTTTCCTGCGAACTTGACCACTCTGTCTATTGAGTAATGGGTTTGAACCCCTGTAAAAGTTAAAAAGGAGTGAGTTCATTCTTGAAAACTCATCTTGGGTCACTTCTAGAGACTTCTAGAAGGAATATTACGCTAGCAAGTCCGCTCCACCTTGGTTCATCCATTACATAACTAAGGGAGCTAACTCCATGATATGAGGTGCTTATCCCATTGAAGCAGGAACTTATCCCTTCAATGGTGGACCTGCAACTTCCTCCATTTGCACTATAAATTCATGCATTGGGCTGGTTGTAAGGGAGGTTGAAAGCTGAAGATTCTTGAGGGTAAATGCTGCTGAAAACTAGACTTCCTTTTTGAGCTTGTGAGAGGAGAGATCACATACCTTTCATGTCATTTGGGAAGTGAGTGAGGCTTGTCAAAGTAGAGGAGACTCCTGCTGGACCCTGGAAAGAACTTGTGCAACATCAAGGCAAAGGTTGTAAGGTTCTTTTATTCATAAAGTTAATACAATCAAGTTTGTTTTTCTCAATGAACTGCCTCTAATGGTTTATTTTATGAGCTCCTTGATCTTCATAATGAACATGTTTTATTATACGCAGGTATGCTTTGATGTGTGCTTATTTGTGTATGCAGGTTATTAAAAGGGAACTGCTTGAAGCTGTTGGGATAAAACTGCTACAAACAAGTGTTGGACCAAGGTAGGATCTGTTACACCCCTTAGTATTCATTTATGAATTGAAACATGTTTAGAGAAAAGTGGATTTGCTTGTGCTCTTTGTTGCTAGATAGCATTCGATACTAGGGAGATCGGTCTTGTCCGCAAGAACGATTTATCTGACCAACAAATTGGCGACTCCATTAGGGAGTGGTTTGGTTTGGTTTTTGATTTGTCTTTGCTTTGACTTGAGAAACTTAAGTTTTGGTTTCTGATTTTGCCTCAATGTGTGTGAGTTTGGGTACTGGTTAGATCCTGGTTGGATTTTTATTTTTTGAAAATTTTGGAAGAGGACCGCACCCTCTGAGTTAGTTACAATGCGGACCTCTCCGCACTGTTACAGTGTAACACAGAGCAGCACCACACCTGGTTCTACTAGGTGCCTGTGAACCGTGTTAAAAGTTTGAAAAACCTAAGATCCATCTACCCAGTTAGGTTTAGTTTTTGTCCATAGTTGTTAGTATATGCCCAGACCTGCACTTGTCTTGACAAAAGTTCCTTGTGAGTTAGTTTTCATTGGCATTCTCATTTGAAGTGATTTTCTAAGAAGTTTTTCCTGTTGGATTGGTTTTTGCTTGGTCTTCGTAATAGCTCAGAGATCCGAAGCCTTAGAGCCTTAGATCACCCTGGTCTCTTTGGTCTTCTTCCTGAGTTTGACTAGCTTATGAAATCTATCCGTGAAGAGATCTAGATCCCATTTGTCTCTTTTATAAAACTTTGATTAAACTTGATCAAAAGTCTCGAATTTCATTTTTTATTAAAACATAATTGGATGTTTTTTATTAGTTTGTTGAGCTGAACAAATTGATCCTTAGTTAGCTGAAAGACTAAGTTGAGCATCCTCAAAAACATTTCAAGTTTCTTTTCAATCCATTTTTTGTTTAAATTTCAAGATAAGATCATAGTTTTGAGTTTTTCATAGAAATTATAGAAGCTTGTTGAAAATTTGTTTTCAATAGTTTTTTAGAGTTTTTCTAGAAATCTTAAAAGCTCTCTTAAAAGAATTTCTTATTCTTGTAGTTGTTGATTGTTGAAAAGCAAAGGGATTTTCTTTGAGTGTGATTAGTAGTCTTGTTTTTAAAGTTCTTTGAAAAAGACAAAAAAGTTTCCTTTCAGTTGCATGTTAAGAGAAAGATTTGATTTTCAAAGCATTGCATTTTCAACTCTTCCTTAGCTAGAAATTCATTGAAAAGGAAAAGGAATTGTTATCATCTTAGGTGCATTTTTTAGTCTTTTGGAGTCGAGTCTTCATACCATAAATTTTCATCTCCGCACCCATTGACTTAAGGAACGAACAATAAAATTAACAAGGAATTTAGAATTCTGTGATCCATAACATTGTTTAGAAAATATTCGATGAAATCACATAAACAATCATTTGTCGACGCGTTTCGAACCAACCAGTGTGGTTCATCATCAGGACAAGTTTCTCTTAACTTGTCCTGACGATGAACCACACTAGTTGGTTCGAAACGCGTCAACAAATGATTGTTTATGTGATTTCGTCGAAGATTTTCTAAACAATAAAATTAACGCTTAATTAAAATCAATCTAGAAATCTTTTTATTTTCTAGGGCTCTTTTCACCAACATAGCTTAGGCTAGTATCTTGGAGTAGGGAGTAATTAACTCTCCAAGATAGTTTAAACAAACAAGTAGTCAATCTTGCGGTAGGGAGAAATTCCAATTGTTACATCTATGCTCTGGGAAAGCTCCTCTTAAAGGAGAAGCACGAGATCATATCCGAACGAATGTGGGAATCAATCCTTCCTCATTGGGAACGATAGAAGATATTCACGTATTAAAAACGGTAAACCTCGAATTGACCATTGTCGAGGATCCTGGGGTCACTTGTTGGTAAACCTTGGATTATGTCAAGGAGCCTTCAAGGGGATTGAGCTTGTTACTCTGCCCTTGCATGCGTATCAGATTGTAGACTGTTCCCCCAGGTATATTTGTTTCCGTTGGTAACCTTAGTGACCATAATCTTTAGGATTCTTTCCTAGGTTACGGTGGAGGGAAGATCCCACTGTACCTGGAGTAGACGTCGACTAGACTCACTTGGACTCTCTGGGGGGTTATCTTCACTCGAGACGGTTATAGTGGAGAAACTTGTGCCAGTCTGTTTAATTAAGCAGGTTGTCGGGGTAACTGTTCCAACCGCCATTTCTGTATTGAATTCTGCGACGTTGGATTTCATCACCAACTAGTGTTTTCGATCGAGAAAGATATTGTTTGTGTGTGGTTTGATCTCTTAGATTTATTAGGCATGTGGTTCAAATTGTTTGGTTCTTTAGAGACTTTAGGTGTTTTTCTTGAGATTTTCTTTGTTTTCATGTGAAGTATTTAAATAATCAAGACAATCCCGAGACAATCCCATTGACTGCGGGGGCAGCCTCCTGAATTTACACCAAGTCAAATGGAAGGGCTGCAAGCCCTTGCCACACCTAGTGAAAGTAGGGTTGGGTCGCCAGAGGCCGGAGAGTCTTCGTTGATTGTACATCCTGATCATCTAGTGCAAGCAACATAACATATTTCTGAACTGATTTCGTTTTCTGAGGTTACTGGTAGTATCAGTCCTACTAGCTCATTAGCCGAAGAACCTGAAATCTCTAAACCTGAGACTGAACTTGCTGCTACTCCATCTTCAGGATTTGCTTCTCCTGTTTCTAGTGGTCCTAGTTCACCCATAGTAGAAAATATCATTACCGAGAATCTTCCTTCTGGACTCATTTCCATTGAAGAAATTGTAAGTTCGAGTCCGAACGAAGGTATAAGCATCCCTGAAAATCAACAGACTATCGAACTTAGGGAGCGTGAATCCATTTTCTACAGTCCCATTAGAGGTTATTCTTGGTATATTTTGTTGACCAATTTCTTAGAAAATCCAGGTCTCACGTCTTCACCACCTTGATTTCCTTACCATCCAACACCCAGAGGTTATTATCCTCCTTTGAATATGTCAAGATAGTCATCCTTGTTTTCTCAGACGCCAGAAACCTTTTTACATGGCGGTCCTTCTATTCCTCCTGGGTATCAGTCTTTATCTGGTACGTTTTTAGGAGCTTCTCCTCAACCCATCGAATATGCAGTATCTCTTGGTCATAACAGAACTAAACCATTAAGTGTCGAAGAGATTCTTATGATGTCTGGCACTACTCCTAATCCGCAACCTCAAGGTAGTTTAATACCGTCTAGGGGGCAGCCGCAAGGTACTCAAATACCACCTAGGGGGAAACCTCAAGGTATTCCATTACCACCTGGGGGGAAACCTCAAGGACAGTATGTCCCTACGGGACAGTATTTTCCTCAAGGTCAACCCCAATATCAATATATACCTCAAGGTCAACCCCAGTATCAATATGTGCCTCAAGGTCAATACCAGCCTCAAGGTCAGAACCAACCCCAAGGTCAGTACCAACCGCAAGGTTAGTACCAACCTCAAGGTTAGTAACAACCTCAAGTTCAATATCAACCTCAAGGTTTTCAACCACCTTTAGGTCAATCATTTGTTCAATGACCCAGAAATGTACCATATAATTATCAATTTTACACTCAACTTGGTTTTGGTCCTCAATATGCTCAACCTGTTATGGGTCCATACCTCGGAGTGAACGTGGTGTGGGATCAATAGACTCCGCAACCCAGTGTGCATTTGTCATCTCAATCTAGACAGTCTTTTGTTTCTGGTTCACCCCAGCAACCTGTCCAGCCTACTACTCAAACTACTACACCCGGGGCAGCTCATCAGTCTAGGCCTAGTTCACCTCAAACTTCGTCCAAACGTCTGCTGCAACTGTTGCGGCTTCTGTTCAATCCACTCCACCCATTTCTGGAGTATCAGTGGCTCCAGTTTCTACTACTCCTGTATCAACTCCTCAGGCCTCTTTACCCCAGTCTGGACCTACAATCCAGACTGCGGTTTCCATGCCTGTAGGACAACCTGGGCCTAGTACGGTTGTCACAAGTCAACCCCAATTTACTTATAAACTGTACCAACGGTAGTACCAATTCGGCCCTGCTGTGTAGAACCCGGCTTATCAGTATCAACCGTCCCCTGGGTATACATGTCAACAACCTCAACAACCCCCGTATGGTCCGGTTAATCCTGGTTTTCCAGGAGGATATAATATCCCAAATGCGAATCTGATACCCAGTTATCTTGGATATCCTGCTCCTGGGGCTGGTCTTATGACCCCAAGTTTTCGGGATCCGAACCGTCAATTACTGTTTATAGCAACTTTGGATTTTCCTAACTTGTCATGCCTTACGAATGATCCCATTAATTATCTTCCATTTTGGCCGCCAATGCCGAATAAGTTGCCCAGTGATATACCAAAGTTTGAGGGGAAGTCAGGAGAAGATCTGTCTAATCATGTGATGACTTACCATCTCTGGTGTGCATCGAATTCCATTATAGATGATTCAATTCATCTTCATCTTTTTCAACACACTTTTATTGGCCTTGCAGCCAAGTGGTATATTGAGTTGCCACGAGGCTCTTTTTACAATTTTAGTCAGTTAGCCACTTCCTTCCTTACTCATTTTCAGCTGCTAGTCTGATATGACAATGGCACGAAATTATTAACTTCATTAAAACAGTCGACGTCCACATATATTTCAGATCATATTCATGAATGGCGATGTCAACGTCGTTTAGTGAAAGTTTTTATCCCAGACCAAATTTTGGCAGAATGGTTTGTAAAATCATTATTACCCAAAATAACTGAAGATGTAGCCAAGACAAGAGTAGTTACAGAAGAGAAAGTAATTTCTCAAGCTCAGTACCTTGACTTAGTTTATATGCAGTTAGGTACGTTACACAAGAAAATCCCCGACCTTTTGAAACAAAATCAAATAGTTGCACCTCCCTCAGGGTCTCATGCCGCTGACGGTATGATTGGTACTGTTAATACCAAGAGTAAGAAGAAATCCTCCAAGAATTCTTTTCCTATTATAACTTTACTATATTCCCCGAAGAGAGAGTCTTCACCTGAAATTTCTGTCAATGTTCATGTCGTAGAATCATCTACGACTAAATCAAAATCTAACGGTAAGAAGAAAGGTAAGAAGAACAATAAGCAAAACTCGAAGGAGAAATCCGATAAACCTGAATCTACTGACGAGAAACGAAAACCTCGCTATCCTTGTCTCATCTGCGATGAGGATCACTTTACAAGAGATTGTCTGCATCGTGCCAAGGTTACGAAAATCGTCAAAGGTTCGCAAACACCTGTTGTTTTGAAGGATCATTTTACAAGTCAAGATAGTAAGATGATAGGTTCTTCCTCTAGTGCCTCGGAAGAGCCCATAATGATGATGTCACATGTAAGGATTGCGACATAATCGCAAGATTATGGAAGTAAGAGTCATCTTGGTGGTAAGGAAGCAAAATCTTCTAATTCCAATCCATCAACCTCAGCTCCGTCTGGTTTCGATCCACTACAGATCGAGAAACCAAATCCCGAATTAGTAATCAAACCGCCCGCCAAGGGTATACTTCGAAAGTCAGCTTTCAATCCACATGCGAGAGCTACTCAAAACTATAACATTGTTGAAGATTTAGTTGTTTCACCTTCAGCAATGTCGGCTTTGGAAGTGCTACAATCTTGTCCAGCACAACGTAAAATGCTATTGTTGGCTATAGGAGCTGTTGATCTTCAGGACTCAAACCTCATAGTCTTCGATTTAGAAAATAGTACACCTCGTTTACCTCATCAAATGGCTTTCCAAATTCTAGTGTTAGTCCAAAACAGACCTTGCTTTAGGACTGTGATTGATGAGG
This sequence comes from Pinus taeda, assembly GCA_000404065.3. Taxonomy (NCBI): domain Eukaryota; kingdom Viridiplantae; phylum Streptophyta; class Pinopsida; order Pinales; family Pinaceae; genus Pinus; species Pinus taeda. The sequence continues at coordinate 217,029 of APFE031082959.1, read as the reverse complement.
GAGCTTCAACGTGTATTATGTCGATACAGTGTTGGAAAACACTTGGTTGTCCTACGGTTAATCAATCCCCGACGATTTCTGAAGGCCTTTGATGGCTGAGGGTTTCATCCTTATGGCATTTTGGAGGACTTACCTATAGGGGTAGAAGGAAAAACTGTTAATCTAGATGTGGAGGTGGTTGATGCCCCTCTGGATTACCACCTTCTTTTGGGCCGTAGCTGGTCTTACGCCATGACTGTTGTTGTTTCATCGGTCTTTCGGCTTATTAAGTTTCCACACAATGGAAAGATCATTACAATATATCAATTAACCTACTTTTCATCCGACCCATCCTCTACTGAGAGTATTCAACATGTTGGTAAAGCCGCTATCCCTTATAAGGATGTTGGGGTAGGATTAGTTAAAGATTCGGGTTTACTCTGAACTGTTTTATTTCCTCCTCCCAATGTACCGTCTCCTTTCGCGACTATTCATATGATTTCGTCAGAATCCATTGTTCTTGACGATCCTTGGATCGTTCCATTCGATTCCGAGGTGGACTCTCTTGGTGATGCCATGCCTTTGAGTCCCTTTGAAGTTGCTTATCAGACTGTACAGTCATTTTCGGACTCAAGTTCAACCAACCTTGATCTAGTGAATGAGATCCATGGAAAATCACCTTTAGTCTCGACCTCAGATTCAACAACCTTTTCTAAAACCGTTCACACTGATGAACAAATTCGGGAACTGTTGTCTGTTGATGCGTTACCATGGGAATATCTTCATCATCGATCTTCATTTTTACCTAAGATTGATCATTTTGAAAATGATTTTTCATCTATTTTTACTGCTGAATATGTCAAAGAACCATAGAATCCATTGAAACATCCTGATTTCGAACAAAATTTAGCTAATATTTCTCGAACAGTTCCTATCGACATTTCCGTCAAACCTGGGATTGTTGAAAACATTCACATAGGTGCTTCTTGTACGGACACTGAAGTCAAAACATATAAAGCCCTATTTCAAGAATTCCATGATGTGTTTGCCTGGTCCTATGAGGAAATGCCAGGAATTGATCCTTCAATCATTGTTCATGAGATCAAAACCCACCTGGATGCTAAACCTGTCCGGCATCAGATACACCCACAAAAAGCTGCTGCCATCAAAACAGAAGTTGAAAAATTACTTAAAGCAGGTTTCATTTATCCAATTCCTTTGACGGATTGGCTATCAAATATTTTTCTAGTTACTAAAAAACAAGGGACAATAAGAATATGTATTTATTATAGGGATATCAATTGTGCTTGTCCAAAGGACAATTATCCCACACCCTATATCGATCAAATTATCGATGATTGTGCCGGCAGTCAAATTTTCTCCTTTATGGATGGCTTTTCCGGTTACATTCAAATTAATGTTCTACCTACTGATCAACCAAAAACGGCATTCATCTGTCCATGGGGGACATTTGCTTATTGCAAGTTACCCTTTGGATTGAAGAACGCAGGAGCAACTTTTCAACGGGCTATGTCTTATGCGTTTCATGACATCAAGCACATTGTGCAGCCTTATCTTGATGATTTTCCAGCCCATTCTTTATGCCGAGCCGATCATCTCACTCATTTACGAGCACTTTTTATGAGATGTAGGCATTATTGGATTAGGCTGAATCCTCACAAGTGTGTTTTCCGTATAGAAACAGGTCGTTTACTGGGATTTGTTGTATCCAAAGTCCGCATTCGTGTCGATCCTTCGAAGGTTGAAGCCATAGTCAAGTTACCACCTCCTTCGACTCTTCGCATACTCTAGAGTTTGCAAGGGAAAGCAAACTTTTTACGTCATTTCATTCCTAACTACGCCGAGATTACAAAAGGTTTCACCCAGTTGTTGAAACAGAACACTCCGTTCTTTTGGGACGAGATAGCTGACAAATCTTTCGATGCACTTAAACATATGTTGACCCATGCACCGTTATTGCATCCGCCCAACTACAACTAGGATTACTTCTTGTACCTCGTCGCTTCCCATTCCACCATTGGGATGGTTTTAGTTCAACAGGATGAATTCAAAAGTGAATATGTGATTTATTATCTTAGTCGGACTCTAACTCTGACTGAGTTAAAATATTCACATGTGGAGAAACTGGCCTTAGCTGCAGTCCAAGTTGTTCAACGATTTCGTCATTACATTTTGTTACGCAAAACCACGACCATTTCTGACTGTAACCCTATGCAATACATTTTGACTAAACAATTGCTAGGGGCAAGTATTCCAAATGGATTGTCATCCTGCAGGAATTTGACTTGGAATTTGAGAAGGCCAAGTCAAAGAAGTCTTTGGTTTTTGCAGAATTGATGTGTGACTTCGCTCGTTCTAATACCGAACATGTGGCGGAAGAACCCATTGCGGATGAATCCTTGTTCCTTATCAACACTGTTGATCCATGGTATGGAGATATCATTGTCTATCTCTAGACCTAATCTTTTCGGCCAGACATTTTACGATCTCAGTGCCAGAAAATATGATTCTAGTCCCAACCTTACACTATTATTGGAGATACTCTTTATCGTTGTGGGCTGGATTCTATTTTCCGTCGTTGTCTTACTCATGACGAGGTTGAAAAGGTTCTTAATGACTGTCACTTCGGAGCGTGCGGTGGTCATATGTCTGGGTATGCCACAGCCCAAAAGATTTTGCGCGTTCGCTATTTTTGGCCGTCCTTATTCAAAGATTGTATCACTGCAATCTAGAAATGCCACAATTGCCAAATTTTTGATCGTAAGATGCATGCTCCACCTGCTCCTCTCCACCCTATCATTACCATTGGTCCATTCACAAAATGGGGTACCGATTTTATTACTTGTAACCCTCACTCGGCCGAGGGGCATGCGTATATCATCCTTGAGGTAGATTATTTTACCAAGTGGGCCGAGGCGATGCCTACATTTTTAGTAGATGGCAAAACTACTGCGATTTTTGTTTTCAACCATATAATTGCTAGGTTTGGTGTTCCCCAAGCTATTATCACTGACCATGGGAGTCATTTTCAAAACATCATGATGACTGAACTTACAGATCAGCTTGGCCTGCGTCACGGTAGTTCCACTCCATATTACCCACAGGAAAATGGTCTGGTTGAAGCAATCAACAAAGTTCTAGTCACCATGATCCGATGAATCATTGGGATTCATAGGTCGAATTATCATACCATGTTATTTTCAGCGCTTTGGGCATACCGAACCTTAGTCAAAACATCAACAGGTTTTACTCCCTTTCAACTCGTTTATGGTTTAGAGGCAGTCTTACCCATTGAATGAGAAATCCCGTCATTACAAATTGTCATGCAATTATTACCAACCACTTCTGAAGAGGAAAAACGTTTATTATACTTATCTCAATTAGATGAGAATCGACGTAATGTTGCATTAGCTGTCGAAACTCATGCCAAAAGGATTAAAGCTCAGTATGATCTGAATGTTACACCCCGCAATTTTTTGGAAGGAGACCTAGTCTTACTTTACGATTAGGCAAACGATAAGCTAGGGGCTGGAAAATTTATACCCATGTGGCATGGTCTGTATATTGTCAAGTGAAAGCTGGCAAAAGGGGCCTACGAGTTAGAAGATTTTGATGGTGTCTCTTTAGGTAAACCCAGGAATGGGCTTTATCTAAAGCGATATTATGCTTAAAAGATTAGTGTGGAGATCTTTTAGACTAGTTTCTTTCTAAGTTTCGTGTGTTCTTAGATTAGGAATGCATGCTTTACTTTAGACAGTGTTTTTCATTATTGTTCCTGCTTATCTTGATTTTACTCTTGACATTGCAGATGTCGACGCCTCTCCAAACATACATCGGTTTTGCTGATGGCGCTTGTCGTAGTACACAGAACATCTCTTCTGTAGCTTGGGTTATCTATTCGCCCTCTGACGAGTTAGTATCTATGCATGGGGTAAGCCTCGGTCAAACAACAAACAACATTGCAGAATACAATGCAGTGATTGAGTTATTATCTGAATCCATTTCATTTGGAATTCGGAGTTTGATTGTTAATTTAGATTTGGAACTCGTTGTATTACAGCTTAATCGAGTTTATGCCATTAGAAATCCAGTATTATTAGGATTATTTTTGAGAGTCCATCTCTTGGAACGAGAATTTGATTACATAGAATATCAACACATTCCAAGATATTTAAATACATTAGCAAATGCAGTTGCTTCTCGAATGTTAAATAGACATTTGCAT
>APFE031082959.1:95539-208728 GCA_000404065.3 Pinus taeda | reverse complement strand
CACCATGACTTTCTACAGTTTGTGTGAGTCCATCAACACTCATACATACCTCCTTTGCAATTCTTAAGCCTCATCTCTTCATGTCAAGCCTTGAAAATGGGAGAAACACCTTAAAAATATCTCAAATCCTGGTTTCGCACTTTCTCCTAACATTGCCTGTGGTTTCGCACCCAATGGTCATGTTTCTTGCGAACCTGACCGCTCTGTCTGTTGAGTAATGGGTGCGAACCCCTGTAAAAGTTAAAAAGTCGTGACTGCATTCTTAAAAACTCATCCTGGGTGACTTCTAGACACTTCTAGAAGGAATATTGCGCTGGAAAATCTGCTCCACCTTGGTTCATCCATTCCATAACTAAGAGAGCTAGCTCCATGATATGAGGTGCTTATCCCATTGAAGGAGGAACTTATCCCTTCAATGGTGGACCTGCAACTTCCTCCATTTGCACTATAAGTTCATGCATTGGGCTGGTTGTAGAAAAAGTTGAAAGCTGAAGATTCTTGAGGGTAAATGCTACTGGAAATTAGACTTCCTTTTTGAGCTTGTGAGAGGAGAGATCACATACCTTTCATGTCATTTTGGAAGTGAGTGAGGGTCAAAGTAGAGGAGACTCCTGCTGAACCCTGGAAAGAACTTGTGCAACATCAAGGCAAAGGTTGTAAGGTTCTTTTATTCATAAAGTTAATACAATCAAGTTTGTTTTTCTCAATGAACTATCTCTAATGGTTTATTTTATGAGCTCCTTGATCTTCATAATGAACATGTTTTATTATAATATCTATGCAGGTATGCTTTGATGTGCGTTTGTTTGTGTATGCAGGTTATTGAAAAGGAACTGCTTGAAGTTGTTGGGATAAAACTACCACAAACAAGCATTGAACGAGGTAGGGTCTGTTACACCTCTTAGTTTCATTTATGAATTGAAACATGTTTAGAGAAAAGTAGATTTGCTTGTGCTCTTTGTTGCTAGATATCATTCGATACTAGGGAGATCGGTCATGTCCGCAAGAACAATTTATCTAGCCAACATTACCTATTATAGAAATATGTGTAGACTCTAAGGAAACTATATTCTAAATTTTGTAAATCAGTAGGACATGAAGAGAATAATTGTGTGAGATATATAAGACCAGAGGACAACATAGCTTAGAACATTGTTACCTGTTATAGAAATATGTGTAGACTCTAAGGAACCTATATTATAAATTTTGTAAATCAGTAAGACATGATGAGAATAATTGTCGAGCTTATGAACTAATGGTGGAGTGCAATGCTGATACTTATAGAATGCAAGCAGAAGAAAATGGACTTGAAGGTAGTGGAAAATGCAGTGGTCGAGGAGGCTACCAAGGAAGAGGTTGAGGTACTACAACTAATCGAGGATGTGGACATATCATTTGCTATAAATAAGACTAAGAAGGTCATTTTACAAGATATTGTCAGAACCCTACAACGACATGTAAGTATTGTGAATCCTTTGACCATGTAATTGAAGAATGCCCTGTACTTATGGAAAAGATGTAAGAAAAAAGGAATCAACAACCAACACATAATATTCAAATGATGACTGCTGAAAGGAGGATTGACAAAGATCGAATTAGTATTGTCACTAGAAGTGGGGCTATGACCAAAAGTGATAAAGCAAATGAGAAGAAAGAATCTCAAAGTACTTGGGTTAGAAAAACTATTGAGAAAGCTCTTGTTTTATATTCAGAAGGAAAAAGAAGTATTTATGGAAGCAAAGAGAAGTTTTATGGATGTTGGAGGTTCGATCTCTAGTGCATAGCCAAAGCAGAAAACTAGATGTGATGTGTAATAAGCTTCCATGCAGAACCGAGCTTCAAAATAGGATCAAGCTCCGACACAAGACTAGGATTCAACAAATCAAGTTGGTTCTTTAAAGTCTTTTCTACAGACTTGTATAAAATTGTTGAGATATCAAAAGGTTATAGAAGGGCTTTAGGAGTTGATAGATTCCTGTGAACCTAAAGAAGAACTGTGAAGTGAGATGCGTGCATGTTACAGGTCTATTTGGGAACATCACTCTCGACATTCACTTCAGCACCTTTAGGGCTCATCAAACCCTAATTCAGTTGTTACATGCCCTAGACAAGTCAACTCATTGAATGCCTCCTTCTATGAAAGTTTCCTAGCGTGAAGCCTTCCTCAAAATGCCTCCTTAGGACACCAACGCAACCTAAGCCTTGAGGCAGTGCGCTGTAGAGTAGGCAGGCCCACTGTGGCCTGCACTACAGTGCACTTAGGCCCTCTTTGACCTACATTGGGTGAGATTGAGCAAAATTTACATAAGGTTTCATGAATATTCCTTTATTCTAGATGATTCTAGAAGGATCCCATCTCTTATCTCCTCCTATGAGCTCGAAATTGGATAGACGAAGGATCCATTAACCTCCTATCCTCTCATCCCTTGGTCCATGGAAAATAAATCCAAGTTTGGAAGGCCATTCAATACCCTCATTTATGACAAAACCACCTCCCTTTCCTATAAATTGAGCACTCATCATAGCGATCAGGGGGCTAGAATCTGAAGTTTGTAAGGAAATTCTGTTGGTTTGAGAATTGAGTTTATGTTAAGCAATGTTATGGTGCTGGAGTAGTTTGCTTCTGATGTGTCTGGGGTTGGACTGAAGATGGAGGAGTGGCATAAGATCGAACTGTATTGGGTGATACTCTTCCTTCTACATTAATAAAGAGCTTATTCCTTTTCTCAAATGATTGTTCATATTTGTGATGATTATGTGTTTCAATGTCTTTGATTCCATTGTTTTATAATAGATAGATCATGTATGCTTTGATAATTTCTTGTTTCTGTTTCTCTTGATACATGTACCTTTTGAGCAGATTGAGTTCAAGTGGGAGCGACCGGAGCGATTCAAAAGAGATCAAGGAAGCGAAATACTACAAGTAAATTCCTCCATATCATATATATTCTATAAGAAAAGGCTAAACTACTTTCTTTCTATTTTTCTAGGTGTAGTCACCCACCTAGGAAAAATGTGTTTATCCGTAGATGCAAATTCCATATAACAAATTGGAAACCATACTGGGGAAGGATCCATCATTCTTAGTGGCTTACCCTCATTGTATTACACCTTAGTAGACTTTTCTTGAATTTATTGATCTTATTTCAGTCATTTTGAAGTGTTTTTAGTCAAACATTGTGCTTGAATGTCTCTTGATTTGACTCTCTGGCACCAGCGCAGTGTTGGTCTTGACACAGTGCACTGTAGAGCAGCTCTTGCCTTAGAGACAATAAATTATAGTGCACTGTCTCTCACTCTAGCCCACTGTTATAGATCATTTGGGCACATCACTCCTATCATTCGAATTAGTACTATTAGGGCTCATCAAACCCTAATTTAGTTGCTACATGCCCTAGATAAGTCATCACTTTGAACACCTCCTTCCCTGAGAGTTTCTTGGCTTGAAGCCCTCTATAAATGCCTCCTTGAGGGACTAGCGCAGCCTTGGTCAGGGGTATGTGTGCTTCAGTGCAGGTAGGCCCATGACAGGGTGCATTTCAAAGCAGTTAGGCCCACTTTGACCTGTGCTGGGAAAGATTGAGCGAAATCCTCATAGGGTTCTGGGAATATTCTTATCTTCTAGAACTTTCTAGAATATTCTAACACTTATGATCTCCTATGAGCTCAAAATTGGATAAGGAATGAGTTAAGTAACCTCCTATCCTCTCATCCCTTCCTCCATGGAAACTAACTCTAAGTTTGGAAGGCCATTCGATACCCTCATTTATGGCCAAACCTCCTTCATTATCCTATAACTTGAGCACTCATCTAAGTGATCAGGGGCTAGACTTTGAGAATTTGTAAGGATATACTATTGGTATGAGGTTTGAGATTGTAAGAAAGTATTGTTATGCTGCTAGAGTGTTGTGCTTTTGATGTGATGTTGGTTGGAACCCAAGCTGGAGGAGTGACATTGGATCAGACTTCATAGTCATAACTCTTCCTTCTACTAATAAATTTGTTTATACCTTTTCCCATATTCTTTTCTTTATATATGATGATTATATGTGTAAATGATTTTGATTCCATTTGCTTATAGTAGATAGATCTCTTGCTTTGACTAGTTTTTGTTCTCTATTTATGATTGCAGGTACTTGTTGAGCGGATTAAGTTCGAGAAGGAGAGACAAGAGACATAAAAAGGAGACAAAGGGAAAGTAAAATATAAAAATTAGGTCTTATTTATCTTCTATAGAAAAAGGATAAACACTTTAAATCTGTTGTTCTAGGTGTAACTACCCACCTAGGGAAATTGTATTTATCCATAGATGAAAAATTCCACATAACAAATTGGCAACCCCACTAGGGAAATATCATCATTTTGGGTAGTTTAACTTCATCCTAGTACACCCTAGTAGACTTTAATTGCTTCCATTGATCTTGTTTCAGCCTTTTTGAAGTGTTTTTTGGTAAAAATTGTGCTTGAAAAACCCTAGGATGACCTCTCTGGCACAAGTGCAGATTTGGTCAAGAGATAGAGTGATGTAGAGAACTTTTGGCTTAAGTAAAATGCTCTAAAGTGCAATGTCTCCCATTCAGGGCTGTGGTGATCCTCCTTAGGTAGAAAATCCCACCTTTAACTTGATTTTTCCAGAATTTCCTTCTGTTTTTGCTTGCTAAAAGATCAATTATTATTGTACTTTTGAAATCAAATTATGTTTCGTCTCCTAGCCCTACTATGGCCTTGATTGTTTAGTGTTTCTTAAATGATTCCTTTGTTAATATCAATTCTTTGTCAAAGTTAGTTTATAGTCAATTAATCTTTGTTCAAAAGAAAGTGTCGTAAAAGTCTTCATTTCTTTCGAAGAGGAACTGTCGTAAAGTCCTCGTTCTTGCAAAAAGGTTGATTGATTGTATGTGCATTAGTTTCCTTTTGTTCCTCTCAACATTAAGGGAATTGAAAAGAAAAACTTGCATCGTGCATTGAAAAAGTTTGTGTGTGCTCATAGGAATAGTTTAGGGAAATTGCATTAGATGTGCTCTTTATTCTTTGATTAAAAAAATCTGATTGCTCTACCGTACTAGATGAGGTTTTCATTGTTCAAATTCAATGAAAAGAATGCTCATGATATTATTTTCATTCTAGGAATTTAAAATACATCATCTGGTGAACCTTGAAAGGAAAATTATTAATCAAGATCAACTTAAAATTAAGCTCAATTAACCTAATGGAGCATTTTCATCGAACGCAAAACATTTAGAGGTTCTAGGCTAGAGACGTGTTCTGGCATCATAAAACATAGCAGATGTCACTAACTTGTCTGTGATACATTCCGAGTATGATACCTCATTCCATTTACGTGAGTATATTGTAGCTCGTCCATGTACCTTCGAGTATATATGGTGGTGTTATAGTACGTAAAGTATAAAAGAATGCTCTCACTATGCAGTTTTGCATTAGACAACACTAATATGGATTGGGCCTCCACGTACTTTTAGGTATATATGGGAGGAAAATGCTAGGTTTCTATCCATCCTTAGGTAACTGAGTCAAACACCTTGTACACAATGACACACCGAACACAACACTTATGGAGATTGCATGCCCGTACTTCTTAGTTTGCTGGGAGGTATTCTGTAGTTCATATTTTCTTGGTAAACCTTTTGCCTAGATTACCCCTTTTTGTTTATTTATTTTTTGTAATAAAATTAATCAACATCCATGGAGGAACATCAACCCTTACCCCGTCGTTCGTGGAGGACAATGAGTAAACCACCTAACCGCCCAAAGCTACACCTATCCGGTCAAAGCGGTCTCATTTGATTGAATCCATTACTTCACAAACTTTTGGTTCTTCATATGAATTACCAGAAACACCTATACTGGTAAGTAATGTGACCCCAGTTACTCCTACAGTCACTGGTACATCTGTTACTGAAGTGGAATCTCCACAATTACCTGAGGATACTAGAATTGAATCTAGTGAAACGACAACCCAAGTTGTTCAACAAAAAGTTGATCCTCAACCCGAAGTTGTTCAACAAGAAAATACTTCTAAACATGAATCTGTTGAACAAGAAATTGATCCTAAACCTATCACTGTTCAATCAAAAGTTACTTCTGAACCAAAAGTTGTTTAAGAAACCCAATATGCACCTATTCTTTTACGAGAACACTTGGATCTTGAGGTTGAACAATTAGAAGTTGTTATCATACTGGAAGAAGATCGACCAGTACATCATCAAACATCTATAACTGTTGACATTTCCTCTTTACCTCGGGAACAAATACCGGAAATCTCTTATGAACTTGACAGTGAAATCCTTCCACCTAGTTTGATTTTGATAGAAGAGGAACCTGAGGTAGAAACACTGAGAAATAAATTCCATTTTGGAACTAGACTTTATCTATATCCTCATACTCCTCATTTTACTGCTCCTTTTGATCTTGATTACTTTCAAACACCCGTTGATTCGTTAGAAAATTTATTTGGACATTTGACTATGGTAGAGTCAACATCCCAGACTGTACCATCTGTTGTGGCTACGACATAATATTCTATCGCAACCTCTTTGATGTTTACTACGACACCTGAGTCACACTTGTATGGTGTTCCGTCTATCCCATCAAGTTACCAATATTTATCTAGAATCCACTCAGGTGTTGCTTCTAGCCCTTGGCCTTCACTAATGTCCTCTACTCGAATTTTATCTAGTTCTTCATTAGTGGATACTGAACAACTAAACCCATCAAGTCAATATCAAGCTGGTTCATCTGGTTACCATCCTATGTATTCGCTTTACACTGAACTACCCCATATGGAGAACAATATGCACAATCTCCTTATCCTCCATTTTCTGGGGGCAACCATATGTCGGTATGTCGCCATCTTTAGGTCAGCCTATAATGATTGTGTGTCAATGGTAGCCAACAATGTCCGTTCAACCTAGCCTTGTGTATCCATCACAACCTATGCAATCTATCTCATCCATACCTACTACGCCTATTGTTACAACTTTATCGTAGTCACAAGCTTAGATTGTTGTATCTCAACCTATGCAAGTTGGTCCTTCAACCTCAAACCCCCAAGTTTCAGGTTTACAGGTTCAACCTTCTCAGGCAGTTTTGCAACAATCACTTGTGCCTGGAGTCCAAAAACCTGAGTCCAATTTACCTTTTAATGGAATGAACCAGACTTACACTAGTTTAGTGTATTCAAAACCTAGTCAAGCTTACATTGGTGGGAAACAACTATTAAATAAACAACCGTTGTATCAAAAACAACAACATTTTCTTCAACAGCCTTAGCAGCCCCAATATCAATAGCTATAATTCTAGCAATACCAACCTCATCTTGGACTTGGTCAACAAGCCTATGTTGGGTTTAGTCAACAACAAGTTTACCCAGCTCCTGGTTAACAAACCTATGCTAGGTTTGGAAAACAACAAATGTATCCTAGTGCTCAACAACAACCTCACACCGAATTTTCTCAACAAAATTACCCTTATCAAGGTTACCAGTAATAGATGCCTTATGTTGGTACGAAAAGGACTATTTCCTAGGAAATCCCATCTTACCCTAGATATGATCAACCTGACCTTAGTAGACAGTTGCCTTTCATTGCAACACTTGAATTACCAAATCTAAATTGACTCACCAATGACCCAATTCTTTATACACCTTGGTGGTTAGTGATTCCTCATAAATTACGTTCTGATATTCCAAAATTCAATGGAAACCCTAGAGAAGGCCCGTCCAACCATGTCAAGAATTTTTATTTATGGTGTTCATTATACTCCTTGAATTATGATTCAGTTAGGCTAGGTCTTTTCCAGAGAACGTTTACTAGTCCGACTACAAAGTTGTACATTGAGTTACCACGAGCTTCTTTTGATAACTTTACTACCTTAGCTACCATGTTTTTAACCCACTTCCAGTTACCCATACGATATGAAACTAGAATGGAACTATTAACCAACTTTAAATAGACTACTGCTACTCATATCTGTAATCATATTCATGAGTGGCGTCGTCGTCATCGAATGGTTAAAACTTATGTTCCTAATCATGTTTTAGCTGAGCGGTTTATAAAACCCTTGTTTCCATCTGTCACTGAGGATGTGGTGAAAGGTATGGTTATCACTGAAGAGCAAGTAATTGCTTGTGCCCAATATTTGGACTTATTTTATACAAAGTCTGGTGTGCTTTATGACAAGATCCCGAATGCAACCCAACCAGCTTTCATTGTTCCTCCACCACCATCGAGTAAGGACACTCATGCCAGTGACAGTGTGATTGGTTATTCAAGCACATAAATGACAGGTAGACCATCAGGTCAAACACTTTCCATTTCTAATCAAACTTCAAATGCATCTAATAACACTCTCACCTCCGAAATCAATGCCGTGTCATCTGACAAAGGAAAGAATGAAAAGAAACCAGGAAGTAAGAAGAAGGGGAAAAAAAATAAACAAAATAATTCCCCTCAAGAGAAATCATATGATTCCTCTCCTTCGGCTAGGAAACATCATTACCCATGTTTAATCTGTAACAATGAGAAATTTACGTGAGATTGTCCTCACTGATATGAAGTCTCAAACTTTCTTAAGACTTCTAATATATCTGTGGTGTTGACTGATCCTTTTCCAAACCCATAGACAAATATGGTTGCTACAGACCATTCTTCCACTTCCCAATTGCTTATGCTATCCGCCTCTAAGCCTAAAATTAAATTTTTGGTGTCAACATGAAGTCAATATTATGGAAATCAACCATCGTCGTTGAATAACTAGGTTGACCAACCTAATCCTTTGACTTCGAATTTGTCTGATCCTATTCCACCACCTATTGTACCAGATTTAACAATAAAACCACCTAAGGGAGTTGTACATAAATCAACATTTAACCCTCGAGCTCGAGTTGCATAGAATTATAACATAGTAGAAGATTTGGCTTAGTCACCTTCTGCTATGTCAACGCTTGAGGTGCTTCAGAATTATCCCTCCCAAAGCAGGCTTTGTTGTCAACAATTGGTGGAATCGATCCAACTGATTCCAATCTTGTGGCTTTCAACCATGTGGGTTATAGGCCACAGTTACCAGCGCAATTAGCATTCCTGATTCAAGTAAATGCCTTGAATAAAATTATTCACCAAACCATAATTGACGAGGGGGCATCTACTTGTATTATGTCTATGAATTGCTAGAAAACACTTGGCTCACTGCCTTTGTCAGGTTCACCAACAACATTAAAAGAATTTGATGGTTACACATATACGCCTTATGGAATATTGAGTAATCTGGAAATCGAACTAGGGGGAAAAACAATAATTGTTGAATTTGAGGTTGTTGATGGACCCCTTGACTACAACATTTTGCTAGGAAGACCGTGGGTTTATGCTATGGCTGTTGTGGTTTCAACATACTTTCGTACGATTTCGTTCCCTCATAAGGGAAAAACCACAGTTATCGAATAACTCACCTTCTTTGCCTCTAGTTCACAGGCTACTGGAAGCATTCTGTTAGTTCACAGACCCCCTCTATCTCTTCAAAACATTGGTGTAGGTCTCTTCAAGGATCCTTCCCTAATGGGTACTTTTTCACTATCACCACCATCAAACTTGGTGGAAATGGCAAAAGTTGAGACTTGCAACATGATATATTCCACTTCATCTAACTTAAGGAAGATTACCAATAGTTATGAAGTTGATAGTAGTAATGAAATCATGCCGCTAAGCCTCATTAAGCTTTCATAGCAATCAATATTGATGGCTTGCATGACAAACCCAAATCCATATTCACCAATTGTATGGGTAGATAGTTTATTATAATATGGTACCAATATAGATCCTTTTTCACGTATATTTTCTACTGATGAAGGAATCATCCAATCAATGAGGACAAAATAAGAACCATGGGAAGATTACCATCATTGCTCCCATCTTCTCGATCACATAGAAGATTTTTCAAATGAACTTAATCACCCTTCAGTTGTTGATTTCCTTTTGAATTTTGTTTTCATAGATACAATAGATCTGAGCGAAACTTGTCAAATATCGAAGAAACTATTTCTTTCAATATTTCAACCAAACCTAAAGTTGTAGAAAACATTCATGTTGGCAAATATTGTTCTCCATTAGAACTTGATATTTACCGTGCTCTCTTTCATGAATTCTGAGATATATTTGCATGGTCATGTGAGGAGATGCCAGGTATTGACTCTAATATAGATGGACATGAAATCAAAATGCATCCTGATGTCAAGCCAGTGTGACAGCTCCTCCGTCCTGTTCATCCAAAGAAGGTTGCTTCCATTAACACAAAAGTTGAAAAACTTTTGCATGCTGGTTTCATATACCCTATTCCTTTTACTGATTGGGTTTCCAATATTGTTCATGTCATGAAGAAACAAGGGAGAATACGAGTGTGCATCAATTATAGGGATGTTAATCAGGCTTGTCCAAAAGACAATTATCCCACTCCCTTTATTGACTAGATTATTGATGAATGTGCTGTATGTGAAATATTTTCATTTATGGATGGTTTTTCTAGCTATAATCAGATCAATATCTGCCCAAAGGACCAATCTAAAACTACTTTTATTTGTCCACGGGGCACAATAGCTTATAGGAAACTCCCTTTTGGTTTGAAGAACACAGGGGAAACTTTTCAAAGGGCAATGAACTATTCCTTCCATGACATAAAAAATATTGTTGAACCATATCTTGATGATTTACTTGTGTTAGGTTCCTATAGCAATATGTGTCATATATCATGATTGATTTGGTTTGGTTCTGAAATATGTACATACCTTTGCTTCTTGCAAATGTTTCCCATATTTATAAAAAATAAAAAAAAATTACAAAATGTAAAGAGGGTATGCCCTAAAAGAAAAATCAAAGGGTAAAAAGAATGAAAAACGTCAGAAAAAGTGAAAGAAAATGAACCCCAAGAAAAAATAAAAAAGTCCATGAAAGTGAGCAAGTCAAAATGCCACTTTTATTTACTTTTTATGCATAATGATGATTGTGTGCAACTTGTTACTTAGGCCACAATCCATGGTAACCAAATAGTTTAATCTTGGTTAATCCACGTTTCAATTTTATGTTTATAGAGATAGAGAATAAAATCTAACCAAATTGTTTAATCATGGAAGATAAGTAGATAGGTAGAGTGAAAAAAAGGAGCTCAGCCGTTTAATCTGAGCCCTTGGATGTAATAAGTGTAGATTTAGATAGATTGTTATATGTAAAAGAAAAGAAAAGTTTGATAAGGGTTTTCCAGTTTAAGTTCACCCTAATAAAGAAGTAAAAATGCTAGGTTAAGTAGGTAGGGTAAGTAGATGATTGGTTGCAGAACAAAGGTGTGATAACTGGTTAAGTTTAATACTTTAATCTTTTTTCTTTCATAACTTCAAAAAAGCATGGATCACAATGAATACAACATATCAAGAATTCAAAGTCAAATTAGTTAAATTCATCACTCTTTTTCCCCTAATTTTTACTAATTTCCCCTAAGTACTAAAGGCACCTATAACAAGTTAGAGAGGCTCAGAGCATTTCTCTGACCTTTGGAGAGACCGAACCCTCGGCCCAATAATTTGAAATACTTAAAGTACTTAATCCCCCTTCATCAATATTACCCCTCCATAAAGTGATTCATTCCCTTTATAAAGCTTTTCCTATGTAAAATCCTATTTTACTTAGGGAAATTAAAACATTTTATTTCAAAACCCTTATATTCTACTAGCCTAGTCATGAACATTGTATGATGAAATGCTTTCGGAAACATTTTAACTTAGCGCATATTAATATCCTACTAAGTCATATTAACATTAACTTGTATTATTATTTAACTCCCAAAAAATCACCCATTGCCCATGTTATTATTAAAATCCCAATAAATATATTTCTCGCCCCGCCGTTGTGAAATAACCTTAATAACTTTGATAAATGGGATTAACTAGTCCACCCATGACTAATTAAGAACCTTGCCCCCCGCCATGACAATAAAGGATTAATTAAATCATTTGGATTATTTAATAGCTTTTGACCAATCACATCGCCCCCGATGTAATTAAAGCCTTTTAATTAACATCAAGCCCCCTCCATTAACCATTAGTCACTTCCCAATCCGTGACCACCATCTGATCAAATCTCTTAGATCTGACGGCTACTGCTCATATTGCACGGGCCCTTTGGTCGGACGTTAAGCACATGATATGAGCGGTTTTCCAAAAATCCTTGATTCTACGTGTCAATTGATAAATGGAATCGCATGGCGCTCCCTCAATACCACCAACCTCCCATAAACGGTGCGATTGAACCCTCTTACCACCTCTCATAAATGACAAAATGTCACATCATCAAGTTGACGCCATCTATCCTTGTCGCTAACCCACCAAAACATTTCCTTTTCATAAAAAGCAAGTGCAATCTATTCTTCGTCCTTTATTCAAAACAATCCCATGCATGCACGCAACACGTACAAAATCAACTAGTTCGTTCCCCAACTGCTAGCCACCTGGAATGCTACCTTCCAACACTGCTTCAATCTCCTGTGTGCATCCTACAAATATGAAAATCATAGCTAGTTTCCCAAGAATAGGTATTACCAGATTTTCTCCTAGAAACCCTGTTGTATACTAAAATTCCTCTAAAATTGCTTTAAAACCCAAATTTTTTAGTTCAATTGAGTTGCTAAGCTTAGTCCAAAACTGCCTAGGCTCCTCTGTTTTAAGCAATTTCATTGAAAAAATTCAGTTTCGTCCCTGAAAACACAAGAGCCAGAGATGGAAACCCCTGTGGCCCTAAATGTAGCTCTAACCACTACTCCTCACAGGAACTTCAACTACCTTCCCTTAGCAGATAAAGACTTCGAAATAAAATACCTTCAACTTGATAATTTCCCCCTGAAAGTATATTTCCAATGCCGAGACAATTACCTGAACAAATTTGATACCATAGGACTTTGGGAATCAAATATCCCAAAGTACCTATTCCCTTCTGTGCACATTTTCCCAGACATTATCCATCAATGTCATGCCAATTATAATCCTAACCTCAAAGCCGTAATGTCCCCCAACCAGTAAGTCCTGTTTACAATTACTGTTGATTCAGTTAATGAAATGTTGCAGCTTAAGCCCGGCCAAAACCTCACCCCCGTTTCCATTGCATAATTACTAGAAAAAACCACCAAAATGTTCGATTATGAACTTAGCCATATTTGCCATACTTTCATGGATGAGAATCATATACCCAATGATCCCCCTCCCTACCTAACATGTTTCTTCACTGATATGGGCAAAGATATTGTTACTATGATTGCTGGCATTATGGGTTTCAATACTAGTGAGTTTGTTGATGAATTGACCCTAGATTTCATGACTATTTACGCCCCTGGTTAGCCTCCTATAGCCAAATATGATTTTTCCACCTTCATTGCAGACAAAATCCATGACCAATTCATGAGGCTAGAGAATGAGAGAGTGTTCAAGTATTCTACAGTCTTGTATCACCTCTTCCTTTACTACCAAATTGAAAAATTCCCCTTCTTTGTGCATAAGCTTGATACCAAAGGGAATCCTAGGTCAGTCATTTTATGGACCTCTATTTTTCACTACTCATCCTCTTCTCCCTATTCATATATAGATTTCATTGATCAGTTTCATCCTATAACTACCATGCTGACAAGAAGCCCTCCTGCTAGATTTAGTGATGACATCAAAAGAATCCTTCAGTTGTCAAAGTAGTATAGGATAGGTGAGTGGTACTTATAGTAGAATCATACTGAGATTAGATTCTATGGGTGTGAACTACCTCCCTACAAACTGCCCAAGTATGTCCCCATAAGATTATTTGACCTGGAGTACTACAGACACATAATCAACTTTGATGAAATCCACTTCATGAAAGAAAAAAAGAAAACCCAGCTAAGGATCAAAGATCACATAGGCCCATTTGTGTGCAGCAAAAGAAAACAAGGGCAAGAAGCAGAGGAGATCCTAGAGAGGATGCATTTGGAAAGGAGTTTTATTTGGCCTTATGATCCTCATAGTTTCATCTGTGATAGAAGGATGAAACACAAGTTGTCACCTTACATCCATCACAAACTTCCTGAAATAGAACAATATGCCAATCTAAATGAATGGATGGAAAGGAAATTGGTGGAACAAGATAGTGATAAAGTTGAAGTTGAAAATGTGATGAAAGATGTGGACAAGAGACTTGACCTGGACACCTTTGTACAGGTACCTATAGAGTCTTCCCAAAGGCTAGCACAGGAACCCAATGCTCCCATAGTAGAGCCTTCACAAAAGCAAACACAGGAAACAAGTGCCCCTACATCATGGCAACCACAAGCGTTAGAACAACCAGAGAGATCATGACAACCTAAAATCTCTGTAGAGTTAGCTCCACCACAACCACTACCAACTCAAACAAACATGGGTGATCCTCTAGTACTACAAAATCCTCTAAATGACGAAAGAAACTTGAAAAGAGAAAGGGAATTAACTACTGCTTCTAGCAGACCCACATATCAACCCTTTACTAAGAGGAAAAGGTTGAATCCTCATTTGAAGGAAGCATTCATTAGATAGACTACATAGAGCATAAGGAGGGAAGCAACAAACAACTTACAGACTTTCCCAATAGGTGGGACACCCTTTAGTTCACACAGGAAAGAGCTGGAAAGGAAACTCAGCACAGAGGTTTCATCCTTTAGGTCCTCTTCCGAGAACATTATATATATAAAGGGGAAATTTAAAGAGATGAAGACAAAGAATGAGCATCTAAAGGCCCAAGCCTATGCTCAATACTTAAAAATGGCCCCCACAAACTAGACCAGACTAATGTTAGCCTTTGACATCAAAGAGGGTAAAATGCAGATGAGTTTCTTAAAGTCCACAGTGCAGTAGCCAAAATCCTGGGCAGATTATCTTAAAACTAATTTTGAATTTTTGGCTAAAGACATCCACCCTATCGACTAGATTGAACTACACAAGCAAACATGTGACATGGTCTATTCATCATTGACCAACAAAGCAATGATGGCTCATATATTGAAAAATTCATTGAGCAACACTACAACACAATTGCAGTGGGAGAAAGCATCCTCACAGGAAAAGGATAATAGAATAAAATCATTAGAATAGTTAGCAATTGAGTTGGGTCATGAGCCAAAGGATGTTAAGGCAGCAAAAAGCTTAATCAAGAAGAATGATGAATACATAGTTGCACTTAGAAAACAACTGAAATTGCCACACCTCATACACCCTCAAACTGTTGAGATTATAGAGAAGAAAAATGAAGAAGAACTTATGGACTTCATCCTTAAGTTAAACGAGCAATTGAAGGAAACAGAGAAGGAATTAGAGAAAGCAGTGTAGTCAAGGCAAAGTGAGTCGACCATCCAGCCCCAGGCTATAGTGCCTATAGTTTTAATACCAGTACCTTCCACTATGGAAAATATTTTAGCACCAAACATTCCTTTGGCAATAGCCACACTAGTGGAAGCAACAGGTACATCAACACAAAGCACAGATAACTTAATTAAGTCAATGGAAGAAATGAAGCTCCAAGTAACAAAGCTAGAGAAGGTAAAAGAGAAGTTCACTACTTTGGAGCAGAAATATGATTTATCAAAGATATATTATGTAGAAGAGAGAAGGAAAAATAAGAGCATGACAGAACATATTAAAGCATTGGAGAAGGACCTGAACCTTGAAGAGCTTTTGCCAAAAATTAGGAAGATATTGTGGACTAATATCATTGATTCCATTAGTGATATTTGGTCATCAATTCAAATTATTTTTGAACAGATTGATTTAGTAAAGCTTGCTCTTGAAGAAATTAAGAAGACCATAGAAGAGCTGGGTCGAAAACTTGAGGAAGCAATCATATTAATCAATTTCCTAAACAATAAAAGCAGGCAAGAGTTAGAACAATTAGATATTGAGGATAAGACTGCTACCATCCTTGAACTGAAGAAAGTTTTGACCAAAAGGAATCTGATGCAAGGATTGGAACGTAGATGTCAAAGCATGCAGGAAGATATAGATGAGTTCATGAGAAAATTTGACATCCTAAGAATTAAAGGACTCCCAAGCCCTTTAGTCATGAATGATAAGCTAATGGTTCAGATTGATTACATTGATAAATTACATCAGCAGGATGACAGTCAGGCTAGTTCATCTTCAACCAAGGCATTACCAATAGGAAAAGTGTTGTACAATGGTTTAGAGAACCTCTTTTTTATTGAACATGAAGTAAAGCACTTATTCCTAGTACAACCCAATTTTGTGAAATATACAGAGGCAGATGAAATTTACAGGAAGTTGATAAGAACAAAAATACCAAAAGATGAGTGGTGGACGAACATGAATGACATCCTATAAATTTCCATGACAAAAGTGAGGTAAATAGAAATATTTACCATTGTAGATTTTGGTAAAAAGAATGAATGTTGGTGAACAGTTAAAGTGCATCAGATACAGGTGAAAGAGTATCAATTGAAAAGGTCAAATCAGATGTCCAACACATAATTACTTGGGCAACAACAAGATGCACATTCCTAGAGCATGCCTCCAGCTCCTTCAACAAAAACAGGGACAAAACAATCAGTTTAGTATTTGTTTCTATATTCGAGGCATCTGTCTCTATATTTGTGTGTAAAGATATTCTATATTCCTAGAATAAATCTCATTTAGTTATGAGATATTTTGATGTAAATTTTGTATAAATACTTCTTTATTCGAAGTATTAGAAATGGATTCTATAACATTTTTGTAACTCTATACTATCAAGTGGAGAAAGCTTTGTACTCAAGTCTAGATTTTCGCTGGAAAAAGAATAAAAGTTGAGGACATTTCATCAGATTCATGTGTAGTTTAATAGAAAGAGCTTTGTACTCAAGTCTAGATTTTCGCTGGAAAAAGAATAAAAGTTGAGGATATTTCATCAGATTCATGTGTAGTTTAATAGAAAATAAGTGTTCTATCCTTGTGATTTATGTGTTTTCTACATGTTTTAATGCTCCATGCATCTCTAAAATAAATGGTAAAATAGTCAAAGTATATCAGAATTAGCTTCATTGCCTTTGCTATCAACAATATGCCATTTACATGTTTTATTCTAAACTATTTTGGTAAAGGAATTCTTGATTGCTTCTCTATCCCTGTAGTTTTCTTTAATAAGTCTATGGTATAGGATTCTTAATTGTCTTATGCTTGTTGACCTACCTTCCCCTCTTGTTTCTAATCCTAACTTGAGGATTCTTAATTGCTCTCTTGTTTTGAACATAAATATCATCCATTTAAGCCCTGAATTTTTTTTTACTCTGTTATGCTGCCTGTTGAAATCCCACCTCAGCAATTTGACTTGATCCAGTGAATTCTCCTAGATTGACTCCATAGCCCAATGGCCTGAAGCCTAGTTTTCCCATTTTTTTCCGAATTCCACCAATCTCAAACAAAACAACCTTCAACATTTATAACTAGACTAAAATCTTTTCAAATAAAGCTAAATCATAAAGAGAGAGCCCTCTTTGAGTATAGATTGGCTAGATTTTGTACTTAAAAGATTGGTTTATGGTTACCTCGGACCCCTTTCCTTCTTTCAATAACTTCTAAGGAAAATCTAAGTGATAACATAGTGGGGACCATACTGGGGAATGAATAATTCCTCAGTTGAAATAAAACTTTGAGAAACCGAAAAGTTTGATTTAAAGCATCTTTGAAATCTGGCTTCAGAAAGGACTCGCTACACTAGGGCTAATCCTGATCCCAACGCACCCCCTATGTTTAAAACCCTAACCTGATTCCAAGAATAATTAGAAGGCAAGAAAGCTCAGTAAGTCCCAAACCTTTTCTCAGATCACATTCATGTCTTATTAAACAGATTTCCCTAGAAGATCTTTCTTTTGATGAAAACTTTGAACTCTCTTTGTTTAGAACTTCATCTGACAGTGAATTATTATCTCTCTTCCAAGATCCAGAATTACTTAGAGAACTCAAAATCCAAAGAGCCAATTTGTCAATTGATCAATATCTGCATGATTCCACTTAGTCATCTCTTATCACTGATAGAACACCCAAACTTTCTGAGACTACTTCTCTTTGTGCTAGCTCATCATTATTCCCTCATTCATCTAAAATCCATTCCACTCCTCCTTTCACCCCTTCACTCCCTCTTCAATCTATCATCACTCAACATCCTACTTCCAATTATGGTTCCTCCTCCACAGCACAAACACCTCCCATTACCCCAACTCCTAGCTCTACTCTTACCCAACCTAGAACAATGGCCAACAGATATGCTCCCCTGGTGCTACCTGCTAACCTAGGTGCAATGCCTCAAGACTATCAAAGTAAGATTACCACCTTTGATGGCACTGGAACCTACACTACTCAGCATCACACTAAGAAGATGACCGATTACTTTGAAATATATGAGATAGACACTGTTTATGTTCAAATGCGAAATTTTGTACAAAGTTTGTTTAGAGAAGTTAGAACCTGGTTTAGAGCCTTAACTCCCAATAGCATAGATAGCCTAACAACTCTCTACCAACAATTCATGAATAGGTGGGAAAAAAGGAAAGACCCCCTTCAGATTTTATCTGAATACAAGAACCTTAGAAGGGGACCCCATGAAACCATCCAGGACTATTGCACTAGATTTAATAGTGTTTATAGTGCCATTCAAATCAACCTTAGACCCCCTCCTGGTTTAGCCCTGATCAAATTTCCTGATGGATTTGATTCAAACATGGCTTTTCAGCTGAGAGAAAGAAATCCCTCCACTCTGGAATAAATGAAAAGCGTAGCTGTAAGTTTTGAAGCCAACTTGCTCTTCAAAATAGCTAAAGACAGAAATGAGAGAACAATGCCTACAAAGGATGAAAATTTACCCTTTGAAAAAAAGCTAGATGCTATTGTTAAAGGAATGGACAAATTGTTTGAAAGAGTTGATACAATTGAAAGGAAATCTCCTTGGGATGCCCAACATGCCAATTTAGGGAGAAATCCTAATTTTAGGAAAAATCTGAATCAAAGCACTGATAAGAATATTCCTGACCAGAATATCATACCACTTTTCCAAGAAAACTATGCAGAAGTCTCTCAATCAGAAGACCCTGAGCAAGACACTAAGATAAATTTAATGGGTCTAGAGGGGGAGGAAGATTTATTTCTAACTCAGGATGACCAAAAGTCTCATATACTCCAACAATTTCAGACTCAAATAGGAGAATTATTTGATTTCAGACATGAGTATGACTCTACCATTTTTGAGGTGCACAAGCAGTATAACCTGATAAGTAGAAAAAGTACTGATAACCATGAAATGAACTAGAAAATAGCTCCTAATCAACCTAAAAAGGGTGAAACAAGTCCAATGACAAAAACACTTCAGATCCTTTCAAGAACTAATCAAAACCCTTCCAGCCCCACCATGGAAGATGTGTCTGATAACTAGCCTACAAAATGAATAACCTTCTACTTCACTTCCCTTCAAGGAAACAGTGGAAGAACCTCAAAAGATTGCAGCACATAAATCAACAAAGGATGTTTCAAATCCTAAAATAGAAGAAAAAGTAGAAAACACTTCTGCCAGAAACCCAAAGGTTCAAACTGACAAGACAATCTTACCCTTTAACCTAGGAGCAAAGGTAGGCAAGCTTAAAATTTCGGTTCCTTTGGCAGAACTAGAAAAACATGATGTTTACAGGTCTCAAATAAAAAAATCATTAAATATCATTGCAAATGCAGATTCTGTAAATCTCTTTGATGACCAACCTGAATTGATTTTTGGGCCTGAAGTGAATGGGAAACCATTGGAAGGAGGGATACACCTTTCTATGTCAGTCTCAATATCCATGATAAGATTTTGCATAATTCCATGTTTGACTCTGGTGCTTCTCACAACCTCATGCCCAAGTTTGTAATGGAAAAACTCAACTGAAACATCACTAGACCCTATAGGGGTTTATTTTCCTTCAATTCCAGTCAAGTGAGCTGTTTAGGTCTTATAAATGATTTATGTGTTTCATTGGTTCAATACCCTGCTAAAACTATACTTATGGACATAGTGGTAGCAGACATTCCACCCAAGTATGGAATGCTGTTGTCTAGATCCTAGGGTGTCGAACTTCAGGGATCTCTACAATTATACATGTCATACACTACCATATCTATTTTTGGAGAACCAAAGAAGTTATATAGAGAAACTTTAGTGAAGTATGTAGTGAGTAGTCAGGAGAAGCCTCAAAACTTTCCCATTTACTCAGTACATTCTGATATGGATTCCTTTATTCTCTATAATGCTGAAATAAATCCAAAAATGGATAATCCTAAAGATGTGGTAACAGAACCAAAAGAAATTGAAAAAGAATAAAGGTCAACTATTCAAATTCAAGAGATATCAAATGATAAAGAAAAATCAGATGATGAAGAAAATCCAAAAACCTGAGCTAAGAAAGACTATAGTGCCCCATATACAAATTATGAACATGAAGTTTTATGGCATCTAGAATTTGATGGTTCAGTAAATAAACTAGGTGCAGGGGTATGGGTCTATAACTTAGAGAATGATCATGCAGAAGGAGATGCCTATAGGTTGAAATTTAAATGTATAAACAATATGGTAGAATATGAAGCACTCCTACAAGGCCTCAAGTTAGTTAAGAGATTAGGAGCCATAAGAGTATCAATCATGGGAGATTTTGAACTAATAGTGAAACAGATAAAAGGAGTTTACATAAATAGAGATCCTAGATTAGGAAGTTACAGAGGTACAACCATAAAAATCCTCAATACTTTCTTAGGAACCCAGCTTGCAGCTATTCCTAGAAAACAAAACATGAAATCTCATAGCCTGGCTAAGTTTGCTAGTACCTACAAGTTTCCTTTCCATCCCAATCACCAGTACACTGCTGAGATTAGGCACAGGCCAGCCATCCTTGACAATCTTAAGAACTGACAAGTCTTTGATAGTGGTGAGCAGATTAATAATTTTCTAACTTTAAATGACGAATTTTCTAACCTTAATATATATGTTGATACGATTATTAGTTTTAATCAGACAAGTGAGTTAGACATTAACAATCTGGAAGAGAATTCAATAAACATGCTTCACCCTACTAAATTCTCACAAGTAGAAATCAAAGACTTGAAACAAATGGACATAGATGAGATAATCGAAGAAGAAACAGAGGTTATAAATCTAAAGGATAATCATTTACCCAAAGGATAATCATTTACCCAAAGGATTGACTCCTTTGGAGGATTTGTTTAACTCTAATGACATTCCGAAGAAACCTAAAATGGAGCCTTTAAAAGCAGACATTGAAGAGTATAACATAGGAACACAGGATGATCCCAAATTGGTAAAATTGTCAAAATCTTTACCTCCTGATGAAAAGCTAAAATTTGTTGAACTTATGAGGGAATTCTAGGATGTCTTTGCCTCGAGTTACGATTTTGAAATCCTATGACACATCTATCATTTAGCACACTATCCCTTTAAAAGAAAATCAAAATCCCTTTAAACAAAAACTCATAAGAATTAACCCTGTGCTATTATCATCAATTGAGAAAGAAATGAAATGCATGTATGAAGCAAGAATTATCGCCCTTATTATATTTTCAAAATGGGTATCTAACCTAGTACCTACTAGGAAGAAAACAGGGGAAATAAGATTATGTATTGACTTACGAAATGTGAACAAGGTCTCACTTAAAGAGAACTATCCTTTACCCAAAATGGACCATACACTACAAAGGGTAGTGGGTTCCTCTATAATTTCAGTTTTAGATGGGTTTTCAGGTTATAACCAAATCTTAGTTCACCCTGATGACCAAGAGAAAGTTGGATTCACCACACCATGGGGTACCTTCATGTACATTAAAATGCCCTTTGGACTAAAAAATGCAGGAGCAACTTTTCAACTAGCAATGGAAATTCCCTTTGCAAAAGAGATTCATGATTTTCTTGTTATATATCTTGATGATCTCACTGTTTTATCCAAATCAGATCAGCAACACCTGGAGCATCTCAGGCAAGTTTTTCTAAAATGCAAAAAATATGGTACTTCCTTAAATCCAAATAAATCTTTACTCGGTTTAGAAGAAGGAAAGTTGTTAGGTCATATCATTTCTAAAGATGGCATCCAAATTGACCCCTCCACGATTGAAGCTATTTTGCAGATACCTCACCTAAGAAACATTAAATAACTTCAGGCATTTTTAGGAAAGATAAAATTTTTTATGAAGATTCATCTCTAACTTAGCTTAATTAATTAGATTATTGAATAACATGTTGAAAAAAGATTCAACCATTAAATGGACAGTTGAGGCTAAACAATCATTTGAAGAAATTAAATTACCCTTAACTCAAACACCAGTCCTCACAAGCCCAAAATTTGACAGAGACTTCATTATTTTTTCCTTTACATCAGAACACACCATAGCTGCAGTTTTACTACAAAAGAATGATCAAGGATGTGAAAAACCAATAGCCTTTTTTAGTAAAGCTCTTAGAGATGCCTCATTAAAGTATAAAATAATGGAGAAACAAGATTTTTCTTTGGTAAAGGCTATTAAAGATTTCAGAGTATATATGTATTCTCATATAGTAGTTTATGTTCGAAATGATGTATTCAAAGATATCCTAACACAGGACGGAGTTGATGGCAAGAGAGGTAAATGGATAGCTACTATTTTAGAGTATAATATAGAGATAAAACCCACCAAGTTAATTAAAGGTCAAGGGTTGGCCAAACTCATGGTAGAAACAAATTTCCAAGCCCTATACATAAATCTTATTACAGAGCTGGATAACGAACAGGAGATGGCGACTCCATAGATCAGCCAGTCCTTTTTAGACTCACCATGGTATGCTGATATTATATATGTTCTACAAAACCTATAGGCTCCTCCAAGGTTATCCATAACTAAAAGTAGGTTTTTGAAAATGAAAGCTTTAAAATTTTGCATTATGGATAATACTTTGTTTTGGAAAAATCATGAGGGAATTTTATTGAATTGTTTGTTAAAAGAAGAGGTTGACAAGGTACTCCAAGAATTTCATGCAGGAGATTGTGGTGGACATCTCTACTGGAAGTCAACTGCTGATAAAAATCTAAGAGCTAGTTTTTACTGACCAACCTTGTTTGCAAATGTTAAAAAAATTGTAGCTTCCTTCCACAAGTGTCAGATCTTTGAAGGAAAAAGAAAACTCTTGCCTTTGCCTTTGAAACCCATATCCACATAAAAACCTTTTCAACAATGGGGTCTTGACCTCATTGGAGAAATCCATCCACCCTCTTTTGCTTAGAATAAATGGATCCTCTCTGCAACTGATTACTTCACCAAATGGATACAATCTATTCCCTCTAGACAAGCCACCAATACTGTAATAATAGGTTTTCTAGAGGCTAATATTCTATCTAGGTTTGGTTGTCTTGACAAAACTATCATAGATAATGTTGTAGCCTTTAAGTCAAAGAAAATGATTGCTTTCTGTCACAAATATCATATAACACTTGGTCATTCCACAACTTACTATCCTCAAGGGAACAAACTTGCAGAATCTTCCAACAAAAGTCTAATTAATATTATCAAAAATCTATTGGAAGAAAATAAGAAAACTTGGAACAAAAAAATCACCAATGCTTTGTGGGCAGACAAGCTTACAAATAAGAAATCCATTGGAACCAGTCCTTATGAACTAGTATATGGATTGGAGGTAGTTTTCCCCTCATCTTTAGGAGTTCCAGTCATGAAGTTACTCCAAGAAGCCCAAGTGGAACAAAATGATATATAGAGGAGAATTAACCAGACCATCCATTTACAACAAACCACAGAGGAAGTGTACCAAAGATCCCAAGTACTACAAGAAAAACTCAAGAAGATTTTTGATAAAAGGACCAAGGCTGGAGATTCCTACCTAAGTGACAAGGTGCTCAAGTGGGATTCAAGAAGGGAGGATAAAGGTTTAGTGTTGATTGGATGGTAATTTTGGAGTTGAAGGCCGAAGAGAAGGCCCTAAGTTTCAGAAGTTTCATTGTCATAAATATCAATAAAACAACAAAGTAAAAGGGAAAATTGTAGAGTAAAATCACAATCTTTTAGAAGGCCATTAGTCTATAGTTCTTGACTTTCCACCAGGAAAATCCATCCCCACGTGGAGCCACTATTAGGTTCCTATACCAATAGGTGACATATATCACGATTGACTTGGTTTGGTTCTGAAATATGTACATACCTTTGCTTGTTGCAAATGTTTTCCATATTTATAAAAAATCAAAAAAATTAAAGAATGTAAAGAGGGTATGCCCTAAAAGAAAAATCAAAGGTTTAAAAGAATGAAAAAGGTCAGAAAAAGTGAAAGAAAATGAACCCCAAAAAAAAATAAAAAATACCATGAAAGTGAGCAAGTCAAAACACCACTCCTATTTACTTTTTATGCACAATAATGATTGTGTGCAACTTGTTACTTAGGCCACAATCCATGGTAACCAAATAGTTTAATCTTGGTTAATCCATGTTTCAATTTCATGTTTATAGAGATAGAGAATAAAATTTGACCAAACTATTTAATCTTGGCACATAAGTAGATAGGTAGAGTGAATAAAAGGAGCTCAACAGTTTAATCTGAGCCCTTCGATGTAATAAGCATAGATTTATATAGATTGCTATATGTAAAAGAAAAGAAAAGTTTGATAAAGGTTTGCCAGTTTAAGTGCACCCTAATAAAGAAGTAAAAATGCTAGGTTAAGTAGGTAGGGTAAGTAGATGATTGGTTGCAGAACAAAGGTGTGATGAATGGTTAAGCTTAATGCTTTAATCTTTTTGCTTTCATCACTTTAACAAAGCATGGATCACAATGAAGACAACATATCAAGAATTCAAAGTAAAATTAATTAAATTCCTCACTCTTTTTCCCCTAATTTTTACTAATTTCCCCTAAGTACTAAAAGCACCTATAACAACTTAGAGGGGCTCAAAACATTTCTCCAACTTTTGGAGGGACCAATAATTTGAAATACCTAAAGTACTTAAATCCCCTTCATCAATATTACCCCTCCATAAAGTCATTCATCCCCTTTATAAAGCTTTTCCTAAGTAAAATCCTATTTTACTTAGGGAAATTAAAACATTTTATCTCAAAACCCTCATATTCCACTAGCCTGAGTCATGAATATTGTATGATGAAATGCTTTCGGAAACATTTTAACTTAGTGCATATTCATAACCTACTAAGTCATATTAACATTAACTTGTATTATTATTTAACTCCTGAAAAATCACCAATTCTCTGTATTATTATTAAAATTCTAATAAATATATATCCCGCCCTGGGGTTGCGAAATAACCTTAATAAATTTGATAAATGGGATTAGTTAGTCAACTTGTGACTAATTAAGAACCCCGCCCCTGCCATGTCAATAAAGGATTAATTAAATGATCTGGATTATTTAATAACTTTTGACCAATCACATCGCCCCCGATGTAATTAAAGCCTTTTAATTAACATCGGGCCCCCTCCATTAACCATCAATCACTTCCCAATCCTCGACCACTATTTGGTCAAATCTCTTAGATCCGACAGCTACCGCTCATATTGCGCAGGCCCTTTGGTCAGACGTTAAGCATGCGATATGAGTGGTTTTCCAAAAATTGTCGATGCTACATGTCAATTGATAAAAGGAATAGTGCGACCCTCCCTCAATACCACCAACCTCCCATAAGCGGTGCGATGAAACTCGCTTATCGCCTCCCATAAATGACAAAATGTCACATCATCAAGTTGACGCCATCTGTCATTGTTGCTAACCCACCAAAACATTGTTTTTTCAAAAATAGAGTGTAATCTATTCTTCATCCTTTATTCAAAACAATTCCATGCATGCATGCAGCACGTCGAAAATCAACCAACTCATCCCCCAACTTTCAACCACCTTGAACACTACCTTTCAACGTTGCTCCAGTCCACTGTGTGCACCTTGCAAATGTGAAAATCATAGCTAGTTGCCCAGGAACAACTATTTAACAGATTTTCTCCCGGAAACCCTGTATACTAAAATTCCTCTGAAATTGCTTTAAAACCCAAAGTTTTTAGTTTAATTGAGTTGCTATGATTAGTCCAAAACTTCTGAGGTGCCTCTGTTTTAAACAATTTCATTGAGAAATCCAAGTTTCATCCCTGAAAACACAAGAATCAGGGATGGAAACCCCCATGGCCCTAAATGTAGCTCTAATCACTACTCATCACAGGGAATTGGACTACCTTCCCTTAGCAGATAAAGACTTCCAAATAAAATACCTTCAACCTGATAATCGCCCCCTAAACGTATATTTTTGATGCTGAGAAAATTACCTCAATAATTTTGATACCGTAGGACTTTGGGAATCAAATCTCCCAAAGTACCTATTTCCTTTTGTGTACATTTTCCTGGACATTATCCATCAATGTCATGCCAATTATAATGCTAACCTCAAAGCCGTAATTTCCCCTGACTAGTCAGTCCTGTTTACAATTACTGTTGATTCAATTAATGAAATGTTGCAGCTTCAGCCTGGATAGAACCTCACCCCCATTTCCATTGCAAAATTACTAGAAAAATCCACCATAACGTTTGATTCTGAACTCAGCGATATTTTCCATACATTCATGGATGAGAATCATATACCCAAAGATCCCCATCCCTACCTAACATGTTTCTTCACTGATATGGGAAAAGATATTGTTAATATGGTTGCTGGCATTATGGATTTCAATACTAGTGAGTTTTTTGATGAATTGACCCTAGCTTTCATGACTATTTACACCCCTGGTCAACCTCCTGCAGCCAAATATGATTTTTCCACCTTCATTGCAGACAAAATCCACTACCAATTCATGAGGCTAGAGAATGAGAGAGTGTTCAATTATTCTACAGTCCTGTATCACCTCTTCCTTTACTACCAAACTGACAAACTCCCCTTCTCTGTGCATAAGCTTGATACCATAGGGAACCCTAGGTGAGTCATTTTTTGGACCTCTATTTTTCACTACTCACCATCCTCTCCCTATTCATATATAGATTTCATTGATCAGTTTGTCCATCCTATAAATACCATACTGACAGGAAGCTGTCCTCCTAGAATCAATGATGACATCAAAAGAATCCTTTAGTTGTCAAAGAAATATAGGATAGGTGACTAGTACTTATACCAGAATCATACTGAGATTAGAGTCTATGGGTGTGAACTACCTCCCTACAAATTGCCCAAGTATGTCCCCATGAGATTATTTTCCCTCGAGTACTACAGACAAATAATCAACTCTAATCAAATCCACTTCATGAAAGAAAAAAAGAAATCCCAGCTGAGGATCAAAGATCACCTAGGCCCATTTGTGTGCAACAATAGCAAAGCAGGGCAAGCAGTAGAGGAGATCCTAGAGAGGATGCATTTGAAAAATATTTTTATTTGGCCTTATAATCTTCACAGTTTCATTTGTGATAGAAGGATGAAACACAAGTTGTCACCTTACATCCATCACAGACTTCCTAAAATAGAACAATATGCCAATTTAAATGAATGCAGGGAAGGGAAATTGGTAGAGCAAGATAGTGATAAACTTGAATTTGAAAATGTGATGAAAGATTTGGAGAAGGGACTTGACCTAGACTCGTTTGTACAGGTGCCTGTAGAGTCTTCCCAAAGGCCAGCACAAGAACCCAGTTCTCCCACAACAGAGCCTTCACAGAAGAAAACACAGGAAACAAGTGCCCCTATATCAAGGCAACCACAAGCATCAGAACAGCTAGAGAGATCAGAACAACCTGAAATCTCTATAGAGTTAGCTCCACCGTAGCCACTACCAACTCAAACAAACAAGGGTGATCCTCTAATACTACAGACTCCTCTAAATGAGGAAAGAAACTTGAAAAGAGAAAGGGAAGTATCTACCCCTTCTAGCAGACCCACAGATCAACCCTTTGCTAAGAGGTAAAGTTTGAATCCTCATTCGAAGGAAGAATTCATTGGAGATACTACAAAGAGCATAAGGAGGGAAGCAACAGACAACTTATAGACTTTCCCAATAGGTGAGACACCCTCTAGTTCACACAGGCAGGAACTTGAAAGGCAACCCATCACAGAGATTTCATCCTTCAGGTCTTCTTCCGAGAAGATTATAGATATAAAGGGGAAGTTTAAAGAGATCAAGACAAAGAATGAGTAGCTAAAGGCCCAAGCCTATGATCAATACTTAAAAATGGCCCCCACAAACTAGACCAGACTAATGTCAGCCTTTTATAGCAAAAAGGGTAAAATGCAGATGAGTTTCTTAAAGTCCACACTGCAGCAGCCAAAATCCTTGGCAGATTATCTCAAAACTGATTTTGAGGTTTTGGCTAAAGACAACCACCCTATCGACCAGATTGAACTACACAAGCAAACGGGTGAGATGGTCTATTCAACGTTGACTAGTAAGGCAATGATGGCTCATAGATTGCAAAATTCATTGAGCAACACTACAACCCAATTGCAGCTGGAGAAAAAAACCTCACAGGCAAAGGATAATAGAATAAAATCATTATAAGAGTTAGTAATTGAGTTCGGTCATGACGGAAAGGATGTTAAAGTAGAAAAAAGCTAAAACAAGAAGAAGAATGAAGACATGGCTGCACTTAGAAAGCAACTAAAATTTCCACCCCTCATACACCCTCAAACTGCTAAGATTATAGAGAAGAAAAATGAAGAAGAACTTATGGACTTCGTCCTTAATTTAAACGAGCAATTGAAGGAAACAGAGCAGGAATAGGAGCAAGTAGTGCAGTCAAGGAAACGTGAGTCGACCATCTAGCCCCAGACTGTAGTGCCTATAGTTTCAACAGTAGTCCCTTCCACTATGGCAATTGTTTTAGCACCAAACATTCCTTTGGCAACAACCACACTAGTGGAAGCAACAAGTACATCAACGCAAATCATATCAGACTTAATTAAGTCAATGGAAGAAATGAAGCTCCAAGTAATAGAGCTACAGAAGGTAAAAGAGAAGTTCAATACTTTGGAGCAAAAATATGATTTATCAAAGATAAATTATGCAGAAGAGAGAAGGGAAAATAAGAGCATGACAGAACAGATTAAAGCATTGGAGGACCTGACTCTTGAAGAGCCTTTGAGAAGCATTAGGAAGATATTGTGGACCAATATCATTGATTCCATCAATGATATTTGGTGATAAATTCAAATTATTTTTTGAACAGATTGATTTAGTAAAGCTTGCTCTTAAAGTAATTAAGAAGACCATAGAAGAGTTGGGTAGAAAACCTAAGGAAGTAATCAAATTAATCAATTTCCTGAATAGTAAAAGTAGGCAACAGTTAGAACAATTAGATATTGAGGATAGGACTACTACCATCCTCAAACTAAAGAAAGTGTTGACCAAAAGGAATCTAATGCAAGGCCTGGAACACAGATGTGAAAGCATGCAGGAAGATATAGATGAGTTCATGAGAAAATTTGACATCCTAAGAATTGAAGGACTCTCAAGCCATTTAGTCATCAATGGTAGTCTAATGGTTCATATTGATTACATTGACAAATTACATCAGCAGGCTAACAATCAGGCTAGTTCATCTTCAGCCAAGGCACTGCCAATAGGAAAAGTGTTGTATGATGGTTTAGGGAACATCCTTTTTATTGAACATGAAGTAAAGCACTTATTTCTAGTACAACCCAATTTTGTGAAGTATACAGAGGCAAATGAAATTTACAGGAAGTTGATAAGAACAAAAATACCAAAGGATAAGTGGTGGACCAACATGACTGACATCCTATAAATTTCCATGACAATAGTGAGGTAAATAGAAATATTTACCACAATAAATTTTGGTAAAAGGGATGAATGTTGGTGAACAGGTAAAGTGTATTAGATATAGGTGAGAGAGTATCAGTTAAAAAGGTCGAATCAGATGTCGAACACAGAGTTATTAGGGCAACAACAAGATGCACATTCATAGAGCATGCCTCCAGCTCCTTCAATAAAAACAGGGACATCAACAATCAGTTCACGATTTGTTTCTATATTCAAGACCATCTGTCTCTATATTTGTGTGTAAAGATCTTCTATATTCCTAGAATAAATCTCATTTATTTATGAGATATTTTGATGTAAATTTTGTATAAATACTTCTTTATTCAAAGTATTAGAGGTGGATTCTATAATATTTCTATAACTCTATACTATCAAGCGAAGAAAGCTTTGTACTCAAGTCTAGATTTTTGCTAGAAAGGGAATAAATGTTGAGGACATTTCATCAGATTCATGTGCAGTCTAATAGCAAATAAGTATTATATCCTTGTGATTTATGTGTATTCTACATGTTATAATGTTCCGTGCATCTCAAAACTAAATGGTAAAATAGTCAAAGTATATTAGAATTAGCTTCTTTGCTCTCTGCTATCAACACTTTGTCATTTACATGTTTTCTTCTAAACTATTTCGGTAAAGGAATTCTTGATTGCTCCTCTATTCCTGTAGTTTTCTTTAATAAGTCCTTGGTATAGGATTATTAATTGCCTTATGTTGGTTGACCTATCTTCCCCTCTTCTTTCTAATCCTAACTTGAGGATTCTTAATTTCTCTTGTTTTGAACAGAAATATCATCCATTTAAGCCCTGAATTTGTTTTTACTCTGCTATCCTGATCATTGAAATCCCACATCAACAATTTGACTTGATCTAGTGAATTATCCTAGATTGACTCCATAGCCCAATGGCCTGAAGCCTAGTTTTCTCATTTGTTTCAGAATTCCACCAATCTCAAACAAAACAACCTTGAACATTTATAAATTGCTTAAAATATTTTCAAATAAAGCTAAATCATAAAGAGAGATCCCTCTCTGAGTACAGATTGACTAGATTGTATACTTAAAAGATTCGTTTGTGGTTACCTCAGACCCCTTTCCTTCTTTCAATAACTTCTAAGGAAAATCTGAGTGATAACAACTAGATCATTCACAAAACCAGACTGATCACCCACAACATTTGAGAGTTTATTTTACGATGCCGACACTACAAAATACAACTCAATCATCACAAATATGTGTTTTGTGTCAGTTCTGGTCATTTGCTTAGTTTTGTAGCGTCTAAGGAAGGAATTCAACTCAACCCACTTAAGGTTCAGGTAATTCTTGACTTGCTTCCACCTTCAAATCTACTACAGTTACAGAGACTCCAAAGGAAGGCTAACTTGCTGAGGAGGTTCATTCCCAATTATGCTGAAATGGCTAAAGGATTTACTCATCTATTGAAAAAGAGGATACCCTTCCATTAGGGTCATCTTGCACAAGCTTCCTTTGATTGTGTTAAAGATACCTTGATTAGAGCCTCATTAAATTATTCCCCAAATTATCAAAACGACTACTTCCTGTATCTCGCCGTTGCAAATACAACCATTGGAATGGTTTTAGTCTAAGAAGAATATGGGATTGAACATCTAATATATTATTTGAGTTTTAATCTCAATGATACAGAAGTTAAGTATTCTTACTTTGAAAAGCTAGCTCTGGCTGTTGTTCACGCTGTACAGAGATTTCACCACTATATCCTGCTCTGAAAGACCACTGTCATTTCGGATTCCAACCCTATTACATATATTTTGTCACGTCAATTGCTAGGGGGGAAATACTCAAAATGGATTTTCATTTTGCAGGAATTTGATTTGGAATTCATCAAATCCAAATCAAAGAAATCTCTAGTTTTCGCCAAGCTTCTTTACGACCTTCCCTCAAATACCATTGATTCAACATCAGAACCATCAATTTTGGATGAGTATCTGTTCCTGATTTCTTCATCTGACCCGTGGTATGGAGACATACTGATTTATCTCTAGACCGAAACTTTTTGGCCTAATACCTCTCGCTCGCAATAATGACATATCCGATACTGAGCCAAAGATTATCTTATCGTTGGCAACACCCCTTACCATCGTGGTATCAATACGATTATATGGAGGTGCCTCACACATGAGGAAGCTAAGAAAGTTTTGAATGATTTACATTCAGGTGCTTGTGGTGGACACTTATCTGGTTACGCTACCACACAAAGAATTCTCCATGTTAGTTACTTCTGGCCTACCATATTCAAAGATTGCATTATTGTAGTCAGAAGTTGCCATGCATGCTAGATCTATGACTGCAAAGCTAGATTAGCACCTGCACCATTGCATCCTGTCATCACTATTGGACCATTTGCCAAATGGGGCATTGACTTCATGACATGTAACCCCACCTTGGTGGGGGAAGCATGGCTACATTATAGTCGCTATGGACTATTTTACAAAATGGGCCAAGGTGATGCCTACATTCAACAACAGCGGTGAGACAACTACACCTTTCTTTTTCAGCCATGTGGTTTCCTGGTTTGTTATATCATAGGCTATAGTTACATATCATGGGTTGCATTTTTGTAATCACATGATGACTAAGTTAACTGCTAAGGTAGGACTTTCACATGATAGTTCTAATCCTTATCATCCGCAAGCTAATGGACAAATTGAGGCCATCAACAAGGTTCTGAAGCAAATGCTTCAAAGAATGATAGGGGTTCATAAATGAAACAGGCATTTAATCTTGTACTCTACTCTATGGGCATATCATACCTTCGTAAGGAATGCAACTGGATTCACACCCTTTCAATTGGTGTATGGTCTGGAGTCAATCTTGCTGATATAATGTGAAATTTCATCTCTTAAATTCACAATTGGCCTGTTACTCGACACTTCTAATGAAGAAGCACATTTCAAAGAACTCATCCATCTACCGAGTCTTGTTTTATGATTAGGAAGCTGATAAACTAGGAGCATGAAAATTTGAACCACTATGGATGCACCCTTACATTGTCAAACGTGTTTTGGCAAAAGGTGACTACGAGATGGTGGATTATGATGGAATTCCATTATCGCATCCTCAAAATGGGTTGTACCTCAAATGTTACTATGATTAATTGAGTGTAGTAAAATCATTGTATATGTGCTTTAATTGCATGTGGGTGTGTGTATTAAAGCCTTGAAAATCACTGCAACAGCAGGGGGGATGACCACCCGGTCCGGACCTTAAAGCAGCTCCTTTTCTGTTTTGAATGGTGGTTCCGACTCATTCAACTAGGTCTAGTTACCCTCTCTCAATATCTAATGGATTTAAAATATGACTTTCATTCATCAATGGAGAAGTGACATTAGATCAACCCTCTTGCTGATTGGGCAATAAATTGATCCTTAAGCTAATTTGGGGCTCAACCAATCAACTACTAAAGTTTGCCTCTTTGGGAAGAAGACTTAAAAGAATTCAAAAATTAATCTATATTCAAACTTATTCTAAGATTCAAGCAAAAGGAACTATCTTAATCCTATCTCAATTAGGAAGATATAGATCTAACCCAATTAAGAGAAAGATAATTAAAGTATCGGGATTTAAATATGTCTGGTCTATAATGAATATCAAGCTAACGAAGTAGTTCAATTAACTAACATTATGAATACCAAACACATCCTATTGAGACCTCTTAACTGAAATAATCAATCAATGACACTCAGGAAGAAGTTCACAAAATCATATTGATCATTTAATCAATAAATTGAATAATTAAATAATAATATGCGGAAGAATTTCACAACATATCATTGTTCAATAAATCAGTTTTATAAGACATATTCCTGAGTAAATAGTTACTCAAAAATTAGAATTTAATCCATAAGAGTAGAGATACATAATAACGAAAATTGAGACAAATTACCCATACCGACAAAAGTGCACAAATATGAAAGCAAAATGACACATTCATGTCGTCATAAAATGAAACAATTATTTAAAATAATATTATTCGAAATACCAATTTTATTGAATCCATTCTCTAGCTCCAGTTTCCAATAGTCTTTTATAGTGCCTGAGCTTCTGCTTTCAAAAGCAGAGCTACAATAGTGCAAACTCTGTTCAATATACATAACTTAGAATGTAAAAGAAAAACCTCAATAATCTCCAAATATGAGATATTTACTCCTCCCACCTACAACTCTAAATCCCTATTACAAAAGTGCTTTTAAAATTCTAGAATTGCAGAGGAGAGAAGCCTCTACTGCATTTTGAAATCTGCTATTTATAATATTTGCAAAGGAATTATTATCAAGAAGGTTTGTTGAAGAAGAGATTTTCTCAATCAATTTTTATCTGCTGAAAATTCCCTTCTTCAATTGCTGGAGCATTTTCATTAGTTGAGATCTTGTTCTCCTCATCTTTTCAACTGTTTTCTTGCAACAAAAAATCAAAACAAAATTAAAACGCCAAATCTGGAATTAAAACAAATATAATTGATTTCAATTAAATAACTAATTGAAAATGAAATTTTAGTTTTCTATTGATGCGTGTAATTATTTAATTGGTCAAGGATATCATTGACGAATGGATCTACATTCAAAAGAGGCTTATGCAAATGAAAATGCAGAGAATAAAACTCATAGAATTGATTTTGTTTAAAAATTTGGAGCTTGATCTTCTACCTATTTTTAGACCTAATAAATGATAAATCTGCTAGTTAAACGTTCTCATTTTCTCCTTGATTTTATCTTTCCAATGAATCGTCTGAGGCCTCATTTGGTCAAGTAAAACTCAATTTATGAACCTCCAAAGTTGATAAGTCAAAACTGCCAAAATTCTGGAATTTCTGTTGCTCGGCTCAAAAATCATAATTTCTAATTAAATTCTAATCCTAAATTAAATTTTAATTATTTAATAATTAATTATAATCTAACTATAAGCTAAATTAATTATTTACAAACTAATTAATAATTAATATTAATCTAATTAACTAAAATATACGATTAGTTTTTAATTTAATTAAATTAAAAAAAATATATTATATATTAATTAATTTTAAAATGATTTAATTAATATATATTAATTATATTAAAATGTTTTAATATCATATATTATAAGTCTACTTATACGTATGAGTGACGTGAGCTAAATCCCAAACACACGTGAGGGAGGGACTTTGGTTACGTTTTGGTAATGAGCTTACATCGCATCACATGAAGGAACTCTGTCAGGATTTGAAAACTTGATTCGTTGTGAATTTTGTGAAGTGGCAATTTGCGATGGACTCAATCTGGTTATACAAATTTTATTATTTATTTTATTTAATTTTATTTGAAGTTAAGTTTAATGAGATTTGGTTAAGTTATAAAATGAAGTTAAGTGAGGTTTATTTAGAATAAGATTTTGATATTTAAACTACAACTATTCTGGGTAAAAAAAAATGAACTACAACTACTTTTCCATTATGAAATTTTAAATTTCGTATTTCGTTTTTTAAAATAGGAAATTAAAATGAATTACTAAAATCCTGAAAATCATGTTTTTAAATGCTCTATAATTTGGCTTGGTGCTTTAGTAGGATTATTAGTGAAAAATGAAAATTGATAGCAATAACTGACTAAGAGTTAATATTTACATAAATGTATTTTTAAACTAAAGTATTTACAAAAAATCGAATTTTGTACATTTGATGGATTTTTCAACCAATGCAACATAGATGATCAAACTCCAAAAGAGTGTCATTTACAAATGGGTTGACCAAATGGAGCGAAACAATTAGTGTTTGAAAGCTTGTGAAAAATATGATTTAATGAAACAATCAAAATGGAACTCCGACAAAAATGAAAAATAACAAAGTTGTAGTGTAATTAACTTAATAAAAACTGTAGAAGGTGTTTACCCAAAAATTAATAGAAAGGGTCCCCATTATTGAAGTGCATAGATAAAAAAAATGGGGGGGTTGTGTTTTACCACAATAGCGACACACGAGAGAAGAACCAGTTATCTCTGTTTGATATGAATGATATTTTCCTAAAATCTAAAGTAAAAATAATTAAAGAAGAGAAAATTATTTTTAAAATGTTGACTAGGTTCATTTGTCTGAATAAAAACAAGAATGATCTAACTCTATTTTTTCTTAAAATTCCTCATAAATCAAAATATCTCATAACTCTATATCAGTGTTTAATTAGTTGTAGAGATAAAACAGGGGTCACTTTACAACTTAGATTTTAAAATATACTCATTTGTTACAGGTAGAGCCACTGCTGCTAACAAACATCTATAGTCTCGACAGGGTTACCTTTTAATCATCAACGATTCAGAATCTCATCTATTTAAGAATTATTGACCTAGAGATAAATCCATTTATATATGTTTATTTTTTTTTAATTTGCTTTTATTTTTTAGTTCTTAAAAGCCATTGTCTCGATTTGGTAGCCAGATAGTTGATAATACCATTCACTGGTTATAATTGGACTGAATAAGCTAGCTCGTGATGAGACTCCTTTTCTTATAACTGTTTGTAATCATAAGCCATTACCCTGGTTTGTTTACCATTGTTGGTAATGTCAGCTTATTTTTCCCCTATGATCATGGTAAGTACGATTGTGATGAGACCTCTTATCTTTTAAGTTTAAATATATTTTGGATTACACTCTAGAAAAACAAGACTTTTTGGACAAGGAGAATTATTGACTCCTTAACGGTTAAGAATGACAATTTTAGAGTTAAGGGTGCTTCACTGTAAAGTGTCTTTACTTGGTTAAAAATAACTTTTCTTGACTGGTAATAGAATTTTGAAAGATATTAATAAAATATTGAAATCTTAAAATAAGTACAATTTTGATGAAAAAGAAATTTCTCAAATTTTATGATACTTTGTCAACTTCTCTTATTTTGTAATCTCTTCGCTAAGTATGTCTACCTTTATAATAAATAAAACAATCTTTATTAAGAGGTTTAAGAGAAAGCCAATAGTAGACTATTAACATTCTTTTTTTGTGTATGTCGACCTTTGTTAAGTAACAAAAAGGCCTTTCATATAAATTATGGCAGTCACCAAAATCAAAATTGAAAAATAAAAGGAAAATAATTCCTAATCTGAACTGATAAAAGAAATCAAGAAACAAAAACTAAAATAAATTAATTAATTAATTAAAAAAGAAGAAGGTAAGAGCAGAAAGGAAAATCCAAGATTTTTTTTATTTTTTTTAAAGATAAACA
This sequence comes from Pinus taeda, assembly GCA_000404065.3. NCBI lineage: Eukaryota > Viridiplantae > Streptophyta > Pinopsida > Pinales > Pinaceae > Pinus > Pinus taeda. The sequence continues at coordinate 171,657 of APFE031082959.1, read as the reverse complement.
CCAACAAGAATGTTTATATCAATGTCTCAACAAAATGAAGTAAAAGAAAATAATCATATAGCCATTCCCTTTTATGTTGAGCTTCAGATAAATTTTACCTTGAATGGTTATAAGCATTTTAGGCTTCAGATAACAATGATGATAAAATTCAACGATTTATTTTATTTTATTTTATTATGTCTGGTGTCAATCTTCTTGTTTCAAAGCATCATCTTAGTCATTTTCTAATAAAAGGAATGCTTAAAGAAACAAACTAAAGGTTCAGAAGCTTCCTAGTGTATCTTTTTCGACGAAGTTTATCATTGCTTCTTGAAAACAAACTAGGAAAATAGTATAGGGCTTCAAAATCTGATATGGTGGAGGATTGAAAGCTTTTATAAAAAACTGCAAAACAGATTTTTATATTAGCAGAATTTAAAAGCAAAAAATGAAAATAAAGTAAAGTAATGAAAAATAAATGAAAGTGGGTATACGAAACTTACCATTGGAGAATTGCATTTAATCTTACTTGTGAGGTATCATTTCTCCAATGCTAGCTAACTTCTTCTTTTAATTAAAATAAAAAACATGAAGAAGTTGAACTAACTGTAATCTTATAACCCAAAATCATTATTTGTTTTATTTAAACCAAAGCAAACAATAGCTATAAAGAGTTAAAGCTTTGTATTCAGGGAATCGAAAGTAAAACAAATCCATCAGAAATGAGAATGAAATTATTCTTCTTAATGGAGTGCAACGATGAATGTTCTCATAACATTATAAGTTTCTTATCAACTCAGTTTCCATAAATTGTGTAGAATTAAAATCAAATCCAAGATAATGAAATGTATATGTATAGATGGGAAGGTCTTAAATTTCATATTAAATATGAAGTGGTATATCTAAAACCAAAATATAAGAGAAATCAAAATGATCTAACATTGTTGCAAATTTCCTAATAATTTCTTTAATACCATAGTGATTACCCAAGATTGCCTTAAAATATTTTATACAATGCAATGCCTTAGCGGATGTTTTGCATCACAAGTTTCTTTCCCATACTTAAATTTCAATCCACGATTTTTACCTTTTCCTATATGGGATATAACGATTGAATGTTAATGGCAAAGGGGCATGTATCAGAGTCTATCGCATTGGAAAACCTTAAGATAAGGCTTCACTTGAGTTTTTCCAATGCGATATATTTGTTGCGATGACAAATTTGTGATATGGACATATTCTATGTGAAAATATGCCATGCGATAGGAATATCGAAGAATCGTTATATCGAGGATCGGGGAATAGCCACATTGCACATCACAAATTCAGAATTGTGATATAAGCATATATAATAAAAATTACAATGAAGTTGCAATATCCACATATTGGGACATTAGGAAATAGTCATGTCAGAAATGATGATATTATTCTGCAACTGCAGGGATGCAATGGATGACATGGCAATTTGGTGGGGCCAGCTTTGGATCTCAAAAGAAATTGGCGATCGGAAAATTTAAGTACATGATGTAACATTGTTGATATGCCTATGTGTGATTAAGAACGAACCCGATAAATTTATTATGTGAATTTGATATCGTATGAGATCCAGAACATTGGGACTTTTAAAACCTATGCCCCTACCATTATTGTGATTGATTGGATGCAATATTTTTAATGATCTTGATTTAAATTTTATATCAGGTTTGGAATTGTGTGAACATAACAATATTGGCAAAGTCAACTATCAGATATGCAATATGCGAAATGCAATATACGATATGATAAATGTGGAATTTCATGAGAGAATGAGTGTAAAATAACATCAAAGTTCTTGTATATATTTTATCAATAAATGCTAAGATTCGTTTCCGATGGAATATTGTGATACAATATTTGTGATATGGATGATGTAATATTGAAAGGAAAGAATTGACGAAGATGAGCAGGAAGGGAATATCACAAATGTATATTCATCGTAGTATCAGTGATATGAAAGTCAGTTGAAATATTCTGATATGAACTTTGTGATAATGTTTTAAGGCCTATTTGGTTTTCTAATGAATGGAAGCAAAATTAAAGAATGCTCAAATTCTAGTGAACAACAAACAAACTTTCCCTCAACTTTTTGTGGATTTGAAATGGGTTTGCTACTTACTTCAAGTTTCGAAAATGAATGAAAATTTGCAAATGAAATAGAACAAGAATAAGAAATAAACTAAGGAAAAAGGAAAAACCAACAATAGATGGAAATGAACTAATGAATGTGTACCTGGAAGAAAATTGTCTGTAAATTTTATCTCATGAATCTTCAATTTCTTTCATGGATTTCTCAAAATTCATATTTTGCTCAAAATCATTACATTATTTATTCTAAACTAGAGTGTGCAATCAACTTTAAAAAAGATCAGTTATTCATGTTCAAGAAATCTGAAATTCATAGAATTCACCATAAATGTAAATGAAAATATGCCCCCTTTTGCATTGCAAGAGTAATTATTACCTTTGCTCATTCTGAATTAACTTAACCAAAGTCTATATTGTTAAGGTGGTTGTTAAGTAATGTCTTTAGTAAATAAATAGGTGCATATTACAACATCAAATAATAAACTAAAGATCAGAATAGAATAAAGCCATTGATTATGAAAGAATACCAATGCAGATTCAAATGTGTGCACACAACAAAATGGACACCCTTAAGGTCATTTTAACAAATTCTAAAGAAGATAACATGAACTTCATGTGTTTATAGCAAAAGGTAAGACTGATTAATAATAATCGAATTGGCATTAAGCCTGCAAGCTTAGACAATCATATATTTTATGGGACAATGATATTAGAAAGCTTTTACATCATCGAAATTTTCAACCTAACAATCTAAGAAGAAAATCATAGAAGGAAATGTCGAAATAGAGAAAAGTGGCTTTGAGGTGATGTGTGCCAAGTGCATACTCAATTAAATTTAGTCAAGACGTTATTCGAAATAGGTAAAGATGTAGTCATGGGTAGAGGTATTGCTGCAGGAATTTTTTATTTAAAGATGGGAAGAAAAAACCAAAAAGTTTCCGATTAGAGGAAAATATTTCTCTGAACATGTATATGATATGAGAAGGATTGATTTCTTGCTTTATTTTTATCTACAAAATTTTTAAAAATAAATTAACTATATAAGCAAACTAACTACATTAATTCTACTCCTATCCTAACTATGTACATGAAAATGACTAGGTATAGTCATATTTCCAATGTAATCACTCTCTTATTTTAATTCCTACATATATTTACAATTAAAACATTAGTAATAGAAATAAAAATCTAATTAAAGTACGAAAAATAAATATGAAAGAAAAATGTACAATTATTGTTAACAACTCATTTAAAATCTCCCTCTTTTGAAATGCCCTTTCCAACTAGATTTCAATTGGATCATAGAAATATGAATGGATTTCCATTAATGATTAGAAGAGATTAAAAAGAGAAGATAGCAGGTCAGATTGTGGATATGAGCTTTTAGATTCACAGGCCTGAAAAAAATTGTTAATGCTATGTGTAAGTGTTAAACTATTAACAATCTTTCATGAAGAAAAACTTCCCAAATATTTTTCAAATGAGTTAATGAAAAAAGGATGGAAATCTGTTAGATACATTGGAAGATTATTAATTGAATTAGATTGTTGTTCAGATTGTAAAAATACGCTCTCTTCTTGATATTGCTTTTGAGAAGATAGAAGCTTTTGATAAAAAGTTAGCATCGATTGAAATTGAAATATTGATAGCTTTTGATGTTCATGATTATAACTTCAATTTCCAAATAGGGCAATGCATCAATTGAGTGTTTTGATAGTGCAATGTTTAATATGCTAGTGTAAAGTATCAAAAATTTGAAAAATAAAATCAGAAGTTAAATATGATTTTAAACAAAATAAGTTAGGAAGAAAAAATAAAATAAAATCACTATTGGTACAACCAATGCTACAACACAATTGGGATTGTTTTGAAATAAATTTTTTTTCACAAGATTTGGCCAGAATAATGGAATTAGAATAATTTCCAATTCCAAATTGTGAATTAGAAAGAGAATTATGACCATGAATAGAAATGAGAGCTTGATCATGATATGAATCATAAATTGGAATGATTTATTGGATGTCGAAATCATTAATATAATTTGATACTTGAGAATGAGGATTAGTTGGAATAATTTCTGAATTAAAACGTTCCTCATCCTCATATGTGTTTTGAATTTTCTCAAGAGGATTGACTTGAGAAGAATAAAAATCAACATATTCGTTGTCATAGTAATTATCATAAATGACTTCACGATATTTATTAGAATTCCCTTCGATCTCATCCAATATATCAAAACAAGAAGGAATATAAATTACATGTTTGTTAATGCCAAAAGAATGATCAATTATTATTTCTCTATCTTGATAAAAACTAATTGGCATTTCATTTAGATCAGCCTCTGTATTTTCTAAAATATCGTTAATACCAAGAGGGGAAAAATTACCATTAGCGAAAACATTAGGATAAAGGGAAAAATGAGAATCATAAATAATGAATTCAAAAGTTTCTCAGTTTGAGAACTCTTGTGCATTATGTTCCATTATAAATTCTAGATTCTAAATCATTCCTTTGTGTACTCATGCTTTCTTGAAGAAGGTTACTTTGCTGCTCTGAACTTGGCATTTTCTCATCGTGGAGGAATTAATAAATTTGTACAATAGTTTGTGTGTTATTGGTTACTATGGTTGCTGCTTGTACTTGTTGATTTACAATTTGATTTTTAAATTCAATGCAGAGTAACTTTCAGATTTCAAGGCAACTCTTTCTCCAAAATTGCTACTGTTATCTTCTTGTATTTGGATAGAAATATTTTCCAAGCTTTGTGAGACCACTTGAACATAATTTGTTTGCACATCCATATTGGAATTCTCATTTATGTCAAAAGGGAATGGAACAAAGCTTGAATTAATTTGATATGGATTATGATGGGAGGTAGAGAACACATATGTTCAAACCAATCGAATGATTCTTCTTCCGGAGGTTTATCTTCAATTTTAAATTTTAACAATTCAAATGAAATTGAATATTAAAATCTCTAACAGACTCATTTTCAAACCTTTGTAGATGTTCAATTTCATCACATACATGTTCATAATCATAGCCATCAAATTTACAAATGAAAATTTTAACAAATTGATCCAAACTATGAATTGAAGTAACTAGAAGAGTTCTACAACAGTTTCTGGCTTTTGCCACGAATGTGAGGGTAAAAATTCTACATAAAATGCCTTCATCAATTCCTTGAAAATCATAATTTGAAATTTTTTGAATAAATTGAAAGGTATGATTAAAAGTAGAATAATTTCCCTTACCATTAAACTTTACTTGAGACAAGAGTCTTACCACTTCGGGTGGAGTATTGGAAGATGCACATCCATGGATACAACTCCAAATTGGAAGTTTAAGATGAGCCATTGTGATTAAATAAAATGTTAAATCTCAAAAGACTCCAATAAACAACAAGTTTCAAGCCCTCCTTCTAGCGCCAAAATGTTGAAGCTTCGAAATTCGTTGCAACAATATGGGGGATGACCACCTGGTCCAGACCTTAAATCAGCTCTTTTTTTGTTTGGAATGGTGGTTCTGACTGGTTCAACAAGGTCTAGTTATCTTCTCTCAATCTCCAATGGATTTAAAATATGAATTTCATTCATCAATGGAGAAGAGACATCAAATCAACCCTCTTACTGATCGGGCAAGAAATTGATCATTAAGCTAATTTGGGGCTCAGCCAATCCACTACTAAAGTTTTCCCCTTTGAGAAGAGAACTTAAAAGAATGTAGAAAATAATCTATATGAAAGCTTATTCTAAGATGCAAGCAAAATGAGCTATCTTAATCCTATCTCAATTACGTAGATATAGATCTAACCCAATTAAGAGCAAGATAAATAAAGTATCAGGATTTAAATATGTCTGGCTTATAATGAATATCAATCTAATGAAGTAGTTCAATTAATTGACATTATGAATACCAAACACATCCTATTAAGACCTTTTAACTGAAATAATCAATCAACAACACTCAGGAAGAAGTTCACAAAATGATATTGATCATTTAATCAATAACTTGAATAATTAAATAATAATATGCAGAAAAAGTTCACAACATATCACTATTCAACAAATCAGTTTTATAAGACAGATTTATGAGTAAATAGTTGCTCAGAAATCATAATTTAATCCATAAGAGTATAGATATATAATAACATAAAATTGAGACAAATTATCCATATTGACGAAAATGCATAAATATGAAAGTAAATTGACACATCACTGTCATCATAAAATGAAACAAGTATTTAAAATAATAGTATTCGAAATGCCAATTTTATTGAATCCATTCTCTAGCTCTGGTCTTCAATTGTCTTTTACAGTGCCCAAGCTTTTGCTTTCAAAAGCAGAGCTACAATAGTGCACACTCTGTTCATTATACATAATTCAGAATGTAAAAGAAAAACCTCAATAATCTCCAGATCTGAGATTTGTACTCCTCCCACCTACAGCTCTAAATCCCTATTACAAAAGTGCTTTTAGAATTCCAGAATTGCAGAGAAGAGAAGCCTCTATTACATTTTGCAATCTTCTATTTATAATATTTTGCAATCTTCTATTTTTCAAGAAGAGATTTGCTCAATCAATTTTTATCTGTTCAAAATTCCATTCTTCAATTGTTGGAGAATTCTCAATGGTTGAGATCTTGTTCTCCTCATCTTTTCAATTGTTTTCCTGCAAAAACAAATCAAAACAAAATTAAACCGCCAAATCTGGAACCAAAACAAATATAATTTATTTCAATTAAATAACTAATTGAAAATGAAATTTTAGCTTTTTATTAATGCATGTAATTATTTAATTGGCCAACTATATCATTGACGAATGGATCTACATTCAAAAGAGGCTTAGGCAAATGAAAATGCAGAAAATAAAACTCAGAAAATTGATTTTGTTTAAGAATTTTGGAGTTTGATATTCTGCCTATTTTTAGATGCAATATATTATTAAATCTGTTAGTGAAACATTCTTGGAAATGTTTTCCTCGATTTTATCTTTCCAATGAGTTGTCTTGGGTCTCATTTGGTCAAGTAAAACTCAATTTATGAACCTCCAAAGTTGATAAATCAAATGTGCCAAAATTCTGGAATTTTTGTTGCTCGGCTAAAAAATCATAATTTTTTAATTAAATTCTAATCTTAAATTCAATTTTAATTATCTTAATAATTAATTATAATCTAACTATAATTTAAATCAATTATTTACGACTAATTAATAGTTAATATTAATTTAATAACTAAAATATTAATTTAATGAACTAAAATATACGATTAATTTAATTAAATTAAATTAAAATATATTATATATTATTAATTTAATAAATTTAAAATTATTTATTAATATATATTAATTATATTAACAAGTTTTTGATATCATATATTACAAGTCTACTTACTCATATGTATGAGTGACGTGAGTTAAATCCCAAACAAACTTGTGGGGAGGGAATTTAGTTACATTTTGGTAATGAGCTTACATCGCATCGCATGAAGGGACTATGTCGAGATTTGAGAAAATGATTCATTGTGAATTTTGCGAAGTGTGATTTGCGATGGACGCATTTGTGTTATAAAATTTTTAATATTTATTTTATTTAATTTTATTTGGGGTTCTAAGTTTAATGAAATTTGGTTAAGCTATAAAATGAATTTAAGTGAAGTTTATTTGGAATGAGATTTTGCTATTTAAACTACAATTATTTATGGTAAAAAAAATGAATTACAACCACTTTTCCATTATGAAATTTTAAGTTTCATATTTTGTTTTTTAAAATAGGAAATTAGAATGAATTACGAAAATCCTAAAAATCGTGTTTTTAAATGCTCTATAATTTGGTTTGGTGCTTTAGTAGGATCATTAGTGAAAAATGAAAAATGATAGTAATAACTGACTAAGAGTTAATATTTACAATAAATTTATTTTTAAACTAAAGTATTTACAAAAAATGGAATTTTGTACATTTCATAGATTTTTCATCCGATCCAACACAGATGATCAAACTCCAAAAGAGTGTGATTTACAAATGGGTTGACCAAATGGAGCAAAACAATTATCGTTGGAAAGCTTGTGAAAAATCAGATTTAATGAAACAATCCAAATGGAAATCCAACAAAAATGAAAAATAACAAAGTTGTAGGATAATTAACTTAATAAAAATCATAAAAGGTGTTTAGACAAAAATTAATAGAAAGGGACCCCATTATTGAAGTGCATAGATAAAAAATGGGGGGGTTATGTTTTACCACAACAATGTGTGAGTGTGTCTTTTAGATGTTTTATGTGGTTAAGTAATCTGCTTTGCATTTGTTGCAGATGTCGGAATATTTGGAACCATTTGTTGGTTATGCTAATAGTGCTAGTCATAGTACACAGAACCTATCTTCTATAGCATGGGCCATTTTCACTCCAAGTGGCGAGTTAGTGAGTTTTCAAGGGATTTGTATCAGTCGTTCTATGAACAATATCACTCAGTATAGTGCGTTGATCGAACTTCTCTCTGTTGCCATTTCACTTCGTATTCGTTGAATCGATGTTAGGCTAGACTCACAACTCATCGTACTGTAAGGAACAAACGTTTATACTATCCAAAACCCAACAATTCTTCATATGTTCCTTAGAGCTCATATTTTCAAAATACATTTTGAGTACATTCAATATCAACATATTTCCATAAACTTTAACACATTATCTAATTCATTAGCGAACTATGTGTTAAACAAACATTTGGGACACATGTAAAAGTAAATTTTCAATTCACATCATTAGTTGAATAGGATTGTACATAACCATATATATAAAAACTTTGAAAGTAAAAAATAGATAGATATTTTAAATTTTTTTGCAAAATTTGTGTCCAAGACATGTTTGGTCATCTGACCTAAAAACTCAAAATGCATACAAAAATCACCCTAAGTAGACATAGTGATGCTCATGATAACAAGTCACAACCTGAGCTATCATGTGCAATAGTTGCATCCAACGGCTACGAACACCAATAGTATGGTGTTGCAACCTCATAGGTAACTGCTCGATCCATATATCCAGAATACTAAGGGTTAACCTCTCGACATGATCTTGCAACTCTGCTAGTGTCTCGGTCAAATCCAAATCCTAGAGAACTTCCCTCCCAACATTTCTCCATGTTGGTCCACCTGCCTCCTGTTGGTGTCTCATAAGTCGAACAATACCAACATTTGTATGCATGAGAACAATTTTATTTTATTCTTGGAAACATCAAAATGCAAAAACATGTGGAAACTTAAAAATCAAAAACATTTGGTCAAAAACAATTTACCTATAGCACCCCATTGAGTGCCCACTGGTAAACTCAACTTTGGATCTCAACGAAAATCCATCGCTTATGCATGCTCCTCGATGACAACTGAAGAATGCAGTAGAAAATGTAATTGATGACTAACCATCAATTTGACCCATCTTTGCATCTGTGGATCTTCAGGACTAGCTACACCCAATGTTACATGTTGAGGTTGAATCAATGGAATTCTCTCTAAGTTAAAAGTGATTAAGAGCGATCCATAACTAAAATTATTTGTCTTACCACTCTTTACCTTTGTCAGTTTCTCTTTCATTGAAGAAAGTACGACCTCACACCAGTTGAATAAAGTTGGCTCAAGACACTCAAGTGCATAGTGCATGTATGATCTGTTTGCCAAATGAAGTGTCACACTGCCTGCCAACTTTGTGATAGTGAATAAGATTATTCTCAAAGAAAAAGAATGAATATCTATGATGATTATCTTTCTGTTTTTGCAAGGTTGTGTACCTAGCCGACAAAATTTTGGAACATAGTCCCTCACTAATTCACCCCCATGGGAAGAAACTAAAAGAGAAATGGGGGCACCACGTCTCGACAACCCTTTAAGAAAGTAAACATCATCAATCATAATAGGCACCACTTTGTCCCTTATGTGAAAATCTTGATCCGTTAGATCCCATTCATGAACTAGGAACTGCAATAGTTCTGACTGTTGCCTCATTCCGAACAACATGAAGTATTTGAGCAACCCACAGTTTCTGAGGGCCTCAATAGTACCCAGATCAATTAGGGCAACCATGTCTTGTTCTTCATGCTCTATTTGTCACCAAGTAATAGACATTTTGATCTGTTGAAAGCCTGAAATCATACCATAAGCTTAGTTAGGATCCATTTCATGCAAAAAACTAGAGAAATTTTAGGCCAAACAGGTAAAAAAATTTGTGAAACTTGACCAGCGTAGCCTAGGAAAGGAGACAATGCACTAGAGTGCAGCTACCCTTCTATTTGGGTGCTTTGCGATGTAGTTTTTGACATGGAAGGTTGCGCTAATCCCAGGGAAAAATATTCCAACCCCATGGGCCCTAAAAACCCTAACAAACTGCATGAAATAGTAAAAGAATGACATGAAAGGAAAGAGGATGGGTAGATCTTTTACCTTGTTCGGATGACACGAGAAATGATCCATAGAATCTCTCACATTTAGCTACTGAAGATTGAGGTAAAAAATGGGTTTAGAGCATAAACTAAATGGTAAATATCAAATGGTGAAAATGACATGGTAAATTCTTGTTTTATGTTTATTTCATGGTCATTAAATGAGTAAACTTTAGTATTTACCTATTTTTACCCATGAAACAGGTATGTTTGATCCATTTGGTGTTGCTTTGAACAAATTTACATCTTACTTACAGACTTTGATGTGGACGATCATGGATTGTACTTTGACCACAAAGCATACTTTTACCTATTTTTCGAACTCGGTTAAACATCGAAAAAGGAACCCCCTCGGAGTCCTCTTTAAGCTCTTTTCAGACTCTCGAAATATGAAATGATTTCCGAGTGCTTGTCCTTTTCAACTCATTAATAGATTGGAAATGACATCTTCTTAATATAAGTTTAACCCTTTTCCGGATTGAGATAGATTATTTAAGAAAAAGAAATACGTTGATTGAACATGGTTAATAGGTTCTCTCTCATATTATTTTATGCGTTTTCGGACATGAGAGATAAACTTATGAAAAAGAACTTGTGGATTTTTCTTTTTGTCCATTTTCAAACTCTCTAAACATGAAAAGGACTGAGTTACCATTGTCGTTAAACTCGTTAAAACATAACATAGTGACAAACTTGTCCATCATGACAAGACCGAGTTTCACCTTTGCTAGACTCGTTAAAACATCACATAGTGATGGATTCACCTGAAGGGTGTAATTATACAACAAGCATATGTTATCCTCCTCAAGCTTGAGTAAGATAAAGAGGTACTGGTCAACAATGATTGAGAAAATGGGAAAAGGGGTATACCACTTTATGGCAGTTGGTTGCTCTTGAACATAACACTTTCACTTCATCACTATGATTACATGGGTTAGGTTATCTACTTGATGACCATCATACCTTGGTCTATCATACCATCCATTACTTTGGTTTTGGGTCAATGCTGCCAATTCATTAAGTGTTGCCGATATGTCCAAGAGAAGTCACTCAGTCAAAATTCATCCTTTGAAATACTGATAAACCTTCATTTTCATAACTGCCATTCCTTAACCTTATGTTGTCAGTCACATTCTGTCTCCAAAAGTCATTACACTTGTTTCATGTTGTTGATGTGGGATAAATCAAAGCCCTCCTACGAAAAGTCACTTCTTGTCGACATCAACACATTATCTAAGAAGTTGAATTAGAAACACCCTTTCAATACCTTGAGGCTTGCATACATCAATGGCAAGATTCTCGCTTCAGGGGATAGGTTGACATCACTAGCCTTCGACCGAAAGGCTTTGTATGGTGTTTGACATCAAAACATCCATTCACACCATGCATAATGTATTGCAGTACCTTGAGGATCATTATCATTATCAGTGATTTCTCTCATGTCTATTAATGGCTTACATCATTGGATGGTAACCAGACAGTGTCTTTCCATGTTCAATTTTAGATCACATACTTACATGGTTAGACTCATACTTGAGTGAATTATTGAATGATATAGAAGACCTCAAATCTAATTTCATCCATCCGCGCTGCGATTTCAGGAAAGTACCAAATCATTCGCACGATGGCTTTACACTGATCGTCATCCCATCCTGGGTCTATATCTGTAGACGAATATCTATGTACATGTAATGAAAAGTTTATATCTTGAGCATGGGTATTCCTTCCCTCAGAAATTCATGAAAAATCCAAAATATCATGATATTATGTATTGTAATTGATGCAGGTCACCATCCTCTTCAGAACCTCCTCATCACATTGTAAAGTATATTGCTCAACATTATCATTTTCGACTTCATGATTTAGGGGCAAGCTATTATAGATCCATTTGGGCACATCACTCACATCATTCAGATCATTACTATTAAGGCTCATCAAACCCTAATTCAGTTGCTACATGTCGTAGACAAGTCATCACTTTGAATGCCTCCTTCCCTGAGAGTTTCTTGGGTTGAATCCCTCCAGAAATGCCTCCTTGAGGGACTAGCACAACCTTGGTCAGGGGTAAGTGCACTTCACTATAGGTAGGCTCATGACATGGTGCATTTCAAAGCACTTAGGTCCACTTTGACCTGCGCTGCGCGAGATTGAGTGAAATCCTCATAGGGTTCTAGGAATATTCTTATCTTCTGGAGCTTTCTTGAAGATTCCCACACTTATCATCTCTTATGAGCTCAAAATTGGATAGGGAATGAGTTAAGTAACCTCCTATCCTCTCATCCCTTCCTCCATGGAAACTAACTCTAAGTTTGGAAGGCCATTCAATACCCTTATTTATGACCAAACCTCCTCCATTTTCCTATAAATTGAGCACTCATCTAAGTGATCAAGGGTTAGACTTTGAGAATTTGTAAGGAGATACTGTTGGTGTGAGGTTTGAGATTGTAAGAAGGTATTGTTATGCTGCCAGAGTGTTTTGCTTTTGATGTGAGGTTGGTTGGACCCCATGTTGGAGGAGTGATATTGGGTTGGACTTCATGGTTGTAACTCTTACTTCTATTTAATAAAGTTGTTTATACCTTTTCCCATATTCTTCTCTTTATGTATGATGATTATATGTGTAAATGCTTTCGATTCCATTTGCTTACAGTAGATATATCTCTTGCTTTGATTGGTTTTTGTCCTCTGTTTATGATTGCAGGTACTTTTCGAGCGAATTAAGTTTGAGAAGGAGTGACAAGAGCCATACAAAGGATAAACAATTTAAATCTATTGTTCTAGGTGTAGCTACCCACCTAAGGAAATTGTATTTATCCCTAGATGAAAAATTCCACATAACACCTGCGCTGATTCCTCTTAGGCTAAAAAACCCACCTTTGGCTTGATTTTTCCAAAGTTGCTTATGTTTTTGTTTGTGTAAAGATCAATGTTCTCTATGGTTCTAAAATCAATTTGAATTTTCTCTCCTGGCCCTACTTTGACCTTGATTTTTTAGTGTTTCTTAAGGGATTTCTTTATCATTATCAATTCATTGTCAAATTTAGTTTATATCAATTAGTCTTTGTCATAGAGTCTTCATTTCTTTGAAAAAGAAACTATCATAAAATATTTGTTTCTTATGAAAAGTATTGATTGATTGTTTGTGCATATAGTTCCTTTTTGTTCATCTAAACACTAAAGGGACTGAAAATAAAAACTTGCATCGCCCATATTGTAGTTTATGAATGCTTGATAGGAATATCTAGGGAAACTGCATTAGGTGTGCTCTTTGCTCTTTGTCAAAGATCTGATTTCTCTATCCCTTACTAGCTACAATTTTCATTTTCCAAAACCAAATGAAAAGAATGTTTCTCATCATGGTTGCATTCTATGAATTTCAAGGAAATCACGTAGTGAACCTAAAAGACAAATTCTTAATCAAGATCAACTTAAAATTTATCTCAATTAACCTAATGGAGCATTTTAACTTAACGCATAACATTTAGAGGTCTAAGCTAGAGACGTGTTTTGATGTCGTTAAACATAGTAGCTGTCACTAATTGTCTGCGATACATTTTGAGTGTCATACCTCATTCCACGTACGTAAGTATATCGTAGTTCATCCACGTACCTTTGGGTATATAGGGCAGTATTATAGTACTAAAAGTATAAAGGAATGCTCTCACTGTGCAGTTTCACATTAGACAATGCTAACACGGATTGGGCCTCCATGTACTTTTGGGTATATATGGGAGGACCACATTAGGTTGTCATCCATCCATAGGTAACCAAGTTGGCCACCCCGTACAATATGATACACCGAACATAGCATTTGGGGAGATGACTGCATGTATGTTAAGTCCTTGGTTTACTAAGGCTGTATATTGCAGTTCACAGTTTCTTGGTAATCTTTTTTCCTAGATTATCCCTCTTTTGTTTTGTTATATTATTTTGATTAAAATGAAATTAATTGACCACGGATAACATCCTCCACGTCACTCCTTAGTTGATCTTAGGTTGAGACATATGGCGACAAATCCGGAGTTCACCGATTAAGGAATTCCTTTTGATGGGAATCCTAGTCCTTTTCCTCCTTTCAGAAATATTGGTGCTCCTTATATGGCTATATTGTCCCTTTAGGGACTTACCATTGGCTTGCCAGTATGGTTGTTCTCAACCTCCTTGGACCCGCAACCGAATATTCCTACAACTGGACAAAATCAACCTCCATTTGATCCTAAAGTTGACCCTTTGCCTTCTTCATCAGTTGTTTCTTCCTCCCCTTCTTCCTCTTCGTCTGGTGAAAGTATTGACACCAGTAACTAGGTGGCTAAGAAGAAGAAGAAAGGGAAGAAGAAGAAGAAGAAGAAGAAGAAGAAGAAAATTTAGCAAGGGGACAACCAAGCAACCATTGCTTCTAATGCAACTTCTAATGAGACACTCTCGAAGCATCCTCACAAAGTTTGATATCCATGAAAAATTTGTATGGGAGAGCATCTCCTTCATAATTGTTATGGTATTCCTCATATTTGAGAAGAATGGTCTTCTCATTGACATCAGCCTGTGCCATCAACTTCTAAAGGTCATGCTGGTGACACACCATCAACTAGTGGTAGTAAAGTTCATGGAAATAAAGGTAAAGTTAATTTTCCCTATAGGTTATGTGAAGGGAATCACCCCATTCACCTTTGTCCCTATCTGGATGAAGCCCAAAAAGTGTTGGATAGTCATCTTGCCTCTCCGCAGTGACTTCCATATGGTTATAGGAGACTCTCCCTTATTCCTTCACTAGTTGATGAAGTGACTGACCCAAATCAATCATCAATCAAAGTCGCTCTCTCTAAATGTGAATCCCATGAGTCTATACCTGACCAATCACAGGTCAAGGAAACAGTTGACACGATTTCACCTTCAATTAATAGTACCTTTCCCATTGAGAGTGAATATGGTACCACTCAAGTTCTTTTCATTTCTTCAAATTCCAATGAGCTTGGACGAAACCCTCCTATTCCATCAAGACAGGAGGAAAATACTTCCGTTCTCGTAACTCAACGGGGGTAATTCTCCTGTTCTTATAGTACCTCCTCCAAGTAGTTTGTTCACTTACTTTGATTGGAATCGACTGGAAGGATGTTGTCTTCCTTCTTATTTTCCTTTCTAGATCATAGTATAGGTTTATAACATGATTGTATCTGGCACTATTATAGATGAAGGTGCATCTGTGAGTATCCTTTCCTCCACTACTTGGCAAGCACTCAGTTTGTCGCCACTTGTGCCTGTTACCCAGAATTTGTTGGCTTTTAACAGAGGAACCAATCAACCATTAGGGATCCTTCCTCAGTTGCCTATTACTTTGGGAGGAAAAAATGGTTATCTCAACGTGATGGTAGCCTTAAGCCCTTTAGATTAAAATTTACTTCTTGGGCGCGACTATGTTTATGACATGGGAGCTATTTTTTCAACACTCTTTCGAGTGATGTGTTTCTTGCATGAATGCAGAATTGTCAACGTTGACCAGCTTTCATTTCCCGGTCCAAATATGGCTTCCAGTCAACCATCTTCCCTAAATGGTCCTTTTGTCCTAATGCTATCTTCCCCACCATAGGTCAATTATGTGACAACTCGTTCCATGCCTACATCAACTAACGATCAACTATGTGATGTTATGCATTATGTACTGGGGGCATTGGAACCCAATCTCTCTAATGGATTCCTTTCTACGTATCCCTTCCAGAACATTGTTCTCCCATATGATGAGAACCTCTGGGAAGTCATGAACTCTTATGGGTCATGATCAGGGAATCATGAGCATAATTCCTTGTCCTGTGTCAAGCTCATTAAAAAAGGAAACAAGGAATATGAGCATAGTTCCTTGTCTTGTGTCAAGCTCATTAAAAAATGAAACAAGGAATATGAGCATAGTTCATTGTCTTATGTCAAGCTCATTAGAGGATGAAACAAGGAATATGAGCATAGTTCCTTGTCTTGTGTCAAGCTCGTTAAAAAATGAAACAAGGAATATAAGGATAGTTCTTTTACTGTGTCAACCTCACTAAAAAAATGAAACAAGGAATATGAGGATAGTTCTTTTATTGTTTTAACCTCATTAAAAAAATGAAATAGGTCCCAGAGCATAGTTCCTTGTCTTGTGTCAAGCTCATTAAAAAATGAAACAAGGAATATGAGCATAGTTCTTTATGTTGTGTCAAGCTCATTAAAAAATGAAACAAGGAATGCACCTAGAATTGAGTCATCATGATGGGGGCATGTAAACCAATCGAAGCATAGTTTTTCATTTCAATCTTGTGTAAAAATGAAGCTGAATCCAAGCATAGTTTTTCGTTTCAAGGTTGTGTAAACATGAAACTGAATCCAAGAATAGTTTTTCATTTTAAGCTTGTGTAAACATGAAACTGAATACAAGCATAGTTCCCTATGGTTCAAACTTGTGTAAAAGTGAACCCATCTCCATTTTAACCCTCGTGATTGCCATTCTATCAGCCTCCTCCATCAGATGAGCCTTGGGTTTTCTCCTTCCATCGTCACTATCTTCTTGGCTGAGCATATGCTTTCACTTAGTTGTTTTACCCTTTTTGAGGAACAATTGCAATGAGTGGTCTTATTAGCCAACCTCTTCACATAAATCAACATGTCTTGAGAAGTTCCAACATCACTGGAACCGGTTTCTATCCTAGACACCACTCATTCCTCTAAGTGGAGTCCTCTTTAAACTCTTTTCAGACTCTCGAAACATGAAAATATTTCCAGGCCCTTGTCCTTTTCAGCTCGTAAATAGATTGGAAACAACATCTACTTAGTATAAGTTTAACCCTTTTCTGGATTGAGATAGATAACTTAAGAAAAATGAATACTTTGATCGAACATGGTCAATAGGGTCTCTCTTGTATTATTTTACACTTTTTCAGACTTGAGGGACAAATTTACGAAAAAGAACTTGTGGAGTTTTCTTTTTTTCCCTTTTCAAAATCTCTAAACATGAAAAGGACAGATTTCTCATTGTCGTTAAACTCATTAAAACATCAAATAATGACAAACTTGTCCATCATGACAAGGCCAAGTTTCACATTCACTAGGCTCATTAAAACATCACATAGTGATGGATTCACCCGAAGGGTGGAATTATACTACAAGCATATGTTATCCTCCTCAAGCCTGTTAAAATATAAAAAGGTACAAGTCAGCAATGACTGGGAAAAATGGGAAAAGGGATAAATCACTTTATGGTAGCAAGTCGCTCTTGAACATGACACTTTCACTTCATCTCTGTGACTATTTGGGTTTGGTTATCTTCTTGATGGTTATCATACCTGTGGTCTATCACACCATCCATGACTTTGGGTTTAGGTCAATGCTGCTAATTCATTCAGTGCTGCCATCATGTTCAAGAGAATTCATTCTGTAAAACTCATCCTTTGCAATACTCATAAACCTTCGTTTTCATCACCACCATTTCTGAATTTTGTGTCGTCAGTCACATTCCACCTCCAAAATCATTACACTTGTTTCGTGTAATTGATGTGGGATACATCAATGCCCTCCTGCGACGAGTCACTTCTTTTTGACATCACACATTATCCAAGACGTTGACTTAGAAACACCCTTTCAATACCTTGGGGCTTGCATACATCAATGGCAAGTTTCTCACTTCCAGCGATAGGTTGACAACATTGACCTTCGACCAAAAGACTTTGTATGGTGTTTGACATCAAAACATCTATTCACACCATGTAGAATGTACTCCAGTACCTTGAGAATCATTATCATCATCAGCGATTTCTCTCACGTCTATTAACAGCTTACATCATTCACTGGTAATAAGATGGTGTCCTCCCATGTTCGACTTCAGATCAAATATTCAAATGGTTAGACTTGTACTTGAGCGAACGATTGGACGAGATAGAAGACCCCGTATCTAGTTTCATCCATCCAGACTGCAATTTCAGGAGTCTACTAAATCTTTTTTACAATGGATTTACACAGATGGTCATCCTATGATGGGTCTATAGATTTTGTAGATGACTACCTATGTACATGTAATGAAAATTTTATATCCTAAGTATGGGTATGACTTCCCTCATCTATTCAGGAAAAAATCCAAAATATCATGATGTTATGTATTGTGATCAATGTAGGTCACCGTTTGCTTCACTTCCTCTCTGTCACATCGTAAAGCATATCACTCGACATTATCATTTTTTGCTTCATGCTTTATGGGGAAACTGTTATAGGTATATTTGGGCACATCACTCATGACATTCAAATCAATACTTTTAGGGCTCATCAAACCCTAATTCAATTGTTACATACCCTAGACAAGTCAACTCATTGAATGCCTCTTCCTATGAAATTTTCCTGGCTTGAAGCCTACTTGAAATGCCCCCTTGGGACACCAGGGTAGCCTAAGCCTTGATATAGTGTGTTGTAGAGCAAGCAGGCCAACTGTGGCCTGCAGTGTAGTGCACTTAGGCCCTCTTTGACCTGTGTTAAGCGAGATTGAGCGAAATTTGCATAGGGTTCTAGGAATATTCCTTCATTCTAGATGATTCTAGATGGATACCATCTCTTATCTTCTCCTATGAGCTCGAAATTAGATAGGCTAAGGATCCATTAATGTCCTATCCTCTCATCCCTTTCTCCATCAAAACTAACTCCAAGTTTGGAAGGCCATTCAATACCCTCATTTATGACAAAACCACCTCCATTTACTATAAATTGAGCACTCATCATAGTGATCGGGGGGCTAGAATATGAAGTTTGTAAGGAAATTCTATTGGTTTTAGAATGAACACCATAAAAAACTACCAAGGTTGGCATCAATTTTCCATGTCGATCATCGAGAGGTTGTTGAAGAGTTAGCCTTCCCACAACTGCCCGAGTCTTAGTGATTTCTCACATGGCTTACTCAAGCGTATTTTCTCTCACATAGGTACATGGACAGATTGTATTGTAAACTTGTTGAAAAGTGAAATACCAACTGTCAATAGTAGAATGTAACAATCATGTGTAAGTTAAAGAGTCATGAGGGTAGGTAAAGAGTCACAAAGGGGGAATGTCAAGGGTCACCCCACCCTTTTCTATTTATAGAACCTGATAACTCATTGTACAAGATTTTGGGAGGCAAGCTTTTGATAGGTATAACTTAGATAAAGCTTGGAGTGTATTTTAATGAGCTTTGGCTTATCCATAGTGCAGTGCTAGTACATCTCTTTGGAGGAGTAGGAAGTAGTGACTATAATGTTCCACTATCGAGTCTAGTGGTTATCACAGTTGTATGTGTGATTGGATCTTTCATTATTTTAATATAATAGAGCCAACAAGTTTCATGCATATGTGTTATTGTAGTTTAGTTATCCTGTTTACTCTAATTATGTATGTAGTCGTAATTTATGCATGTGTGTATGGACTATTCCGTATGTGTTTTTATGAATCTTATTGAAGTGTGTTGTTGATATAACCCATTTCTTTGGATTGTCAGATATCTTGCTTTCCATCTTGTGATGTCTTTCTGCTTGTGTGTTCACTTCCAAGCTACATGCTATCACATGTTTCTAAGGGGCACATTTATCCCCCCCTTCGCGTGTTAGATCCTTTCATGCACCTTCCTTGACTTGTTGCAAGGTCACACCCTTGCTTCCAACAAGGACATATTACTTACCTCTGTGCGCTACCACAGTCAAGGCGATATCGTACTACCAGGTACTGGGACTCCTACTCCAAACCATCTGAGGTCTAGTTGGGACTTCTTACTAGGGAGATCCCCTAACATGTTGGTGGGTCCAACACTGTCAACATGATGTAAAAAGGTTAAGTATTGAGTCAAATATGAATTATGTAACTTCCACACCATGTTAGTCGAAGAGAATATCAAGTTAGCCTAAGAACCCATTTGACCCCACAAGAAGCCTATAAAAGGAAGGACATCAAATTCATTTGGAGCATCACTTCTCATTCTGTCTCTACTCAGCAGAGGTGCCATAATATGTTTGCATGGTAGAAATGTGAATTGGGAAGCTGGGAAAGTTTGTTGCTGGGAAGATGAAGTGAATGCAAGTTTGGGTGGGTCTAAGGAGAAGAGGAAAATAAAAATTTTGGTGGTGCTCGTAGCCTGTTTCATGCTTAAGATTGGGAGATTGAAGTCTTCAAAGTTGGACTGCAACTGGAAGCTGCTGGCTACTGCAAGCTGTTGCATAGTCAAAGTTACTGGGAAGAGGTCAATCTTCTAGAGGCTGACTTGGTGTGGAGGGAAGGTCTAGTCTTGGTCTAGGTTGAAGAGTCTAAAAGAATACTATTGAAAGGAATAATTATTTTGACTGGGTTTTGATCTCAATGGAGGTTTTTCCCTAGCACACGCCTACGTCTTGTATTCATTGTTTTATGTGTTGCTTCTTTTGATAATTGCTTGATGAAATAAATAGAGAAGATATAATAAATCGTAAAAATAAGAAACAACACAAGTAATTATCAATATCAAGAAAATATTTATTGTCGTTCTGATTTTCCAACATGGTATCAGATGTTTGGTGAAGAGAGAAGAAAGAGGCAGATCCATTCATATGCACTATCTTAGGAAAGGAGTTTATGATATTAAGGGAATATTTCTAACTCTATCAAGGGTGAGAACAATATTGAAGGAGAAACTAAATTCATATCCTGGAAGAAGAGGATTGACCTAACCCTCGAGAAGAACAAGATGCTAGATTTGGTAAAATGAAATATAAAGAAGATATTATGGCAACCTTCTTTGTGAAGATAACTAGACTCCAGGATGATATTTTGGTCATCGATGAAATTGTTCCAGAAAAATAATTCGTGATCACTGCTATATTAGGACTGCCACCCTCTTGGGGTGCATTTTCTTCATCTCTCAACAATTGGAAGTATCTCCCACCTTTGACGAATTATGGACTGCATGTAGTCAATAAGAATTAAGGATCTCAAAGGTTGTAAATCCTGAAGAAGTATCAAATGCTTATGTTTCTCATAGAGTGCTATTAATGTCATTATAAAGGTCACTACAAGAGTAATTGTCTCAAGAATCTAAGGAATAAGAAGAGATGAAGAGATAAAGCCAACTTTATTGAAGAAGGAGACTCAAAGAAATTGAAGCCTGAAGAATCAACAATTAGGGACTTACACTAATAAGTCATTTTCTTTACATAACTTGCTTTATGTGTTTTAGGATTCATAGGCTTTTAGCATATCTTTGGAAAAGACTTTTATGTATTTCTTTAAGTTTGTAGGTTTCCCTCAAACTTTGGAGGGAGCTCCCAACAACTCTCAAATATAACTATCACATGTCTTTTCAGTTTTGGGTTCACGTACTCATTTAATTTTGATTATATTAAATACTAATCACCTTTCTCCCTCTGTTGTCTTGGTTAGGAAAACATCTGTAAGAAGAAGGATCTCTCAAGACAAGGTTAGTCAAGAAACAAAGGTATGCTTAGAATACATTGATTGAAAGGATTATTCATTTGATGATCTACTACTAACCTTATTATGAAAAGCTGTATTGAATCTTTGTGATTCTTGTTTGGGTGATTCATCTCTTGATAAATCTACCCACCCCACTCATATTCTTGATTGATTGTGTAGAACCCTAGACAGGTTCTAGAAATCATAATTGAAGGGTATGCTAATGTGAATGTTTGAAATCCTAAGCTGCTTAGGGTGATCGTGAAATGCTAGTTAAATTTTTATTGGTGATGTCATGCTTGGGATTTTGGTGTGATTATGAAATCCTAACTTGTTAGGATTTAGTCATAAGGTCTAAAATCTTGGAACCTTTGAAGTTTTGGTAATATAGGGTTTTCTATGTTTCCACATTGGAACCCTAGCTCATTGGGAATTAGTGGAATATATTGGAACCCTAGCTCATTAGGGTTTGGTGCAATGTGTGAACAAAGCCCTTATATTGTCTTAGAATTGATTCACTTGGCATGTCTGTGTTATTTGATCAAACCCTAGTATAATCAAAACGATTGTGTGTCTAACTCTTATTTGATATTGTTGAGAAGTTGGCTCTGACTAACACATGACATGATATATATTTGCATGATTATAAAATCTAGGCATCTATATGGATATGTCCTTTTGGTTGAAGTCCTAGGTTGGTCTAGGTTAAATGTATTTGTGTTATTGGACATATGATATGCTTATGTATGGTTATGATTTCCTAGATATGTGTTGAGCTAGTCATTGATGGTCATATAAGACTCAATGGAAGTCCTTGTCTGAGGTTCTAGGATGTTGATGTTTTGAAATCTAGGGTGTTATAGCTAAAACCTAGTGAAGTTTAAATTTTCTATTATTTGTGAGATAACAATCTAAAATCTATTAAGTGATTGTTGAATATGAAAATCTAGGGCTTTATAGTTAAATCCTAGTAATGACCTTTTCTAATGTGTGTAATGTAACAATCTAAGATCTATGTATTTGATGATTGTTGTGATTGCGGAATTCTAGGGTTTTCGAGTTAAACATTAGTTAAAGTAAAATATGTGAAGTATTATCTATGTAAGATTGTTGAAGTTGTGAAATTGGAATTAGCGGGTTTTGGAGTTGAACCTTAGTTGAAGAAAAAATATATAAGATATGATGACTATATGATAATTTGAGATTTATGAAATATTGATGAAATTTGAATTTTTGGATGTGATTGATGTGTGATCAGAAATCTAAGGTTTGTAACTAACCCTAATAGTAGTTGGTCATGTTAGTTACTAGTTGATGGTTGACTGAAAATCTAGCAGTTTCAACTAAGCCTAGTGGAAGATGGTCATGATAATGACTAAGTTCTAATTGACTTTGATTGATTCTTTTGTATGAAATCTAGGATTTGTATGAATCTCTAGTGAGAAGTATAACATATGTATTTTAGAAGGTTGTTAGATGTTTTGTATATCCATATTTGTGTGAATAGTTTCTAGGGTTTTCTATATGTTATAGTAAGGTATGTCATACCTTTGGAAGACATATTGAAATCCTAGATGGAATGAGTGTTGTTATGAAGTAGTCTAGGGTGTATGACAAAGCCCCTAGAAAGATGTTGAAGAGTATATGTCTCTTGTTTATAATATAGTCTAGGTATATAATATGTATAAAGTTGAAATGCTTCTGTGTTTTTGATATGGCTAACATCATGCTTCTATATATTTGGCCATACCTTCTATCTAAGCTATGAAGGTACACAATCTTCAAATTTGTGAAGATGCTCAATGTGACAAGCAAGTTGTGCTAGTACACAATCTTCAACTTGGTGAAGATGCTCGATGTGACAAGCAAGTTGGGCTCGTACACAATCTTCAACCTTGTGAAGATGCTCGATGTGACAAGCATGATGAGGAATCATAGTAACTTTAATGAATTGGTTGGAAGCCATGAAAGATTCTCTGCTGATGAAAAGAATAAGTAGAACTCCCTAGGTTAAGAGGGAGATCGAATGGAAGGAATATCCCTAGGATAAGAGGATGGTTGAGAATATTCCTTATATAGGAATGAGTAGATCTTCTATGTTTGACAAATATGATTCTCTACTTCATGTGTCATGCACTAGACCAGGACTAACAATTGCAAGTCTGAGTGAAGGTCATGAGAAGGAAAAGGAAATTGAAGAATGCATTTTGAGGTGTTGCTGAAAGAAGGAAAGCAGGATCTGCTTGAAGAATATGTTGTTGCATATGAAGTAGGAAGAAAAATGTATGATTGAGGCATCTTCTGTAAAAGATTTGGTTGATAATCCTACTATGGAAAGTTGAGAAGGAACATTTCTTGTCTGAAATACCTCGGAGGTTTGTATTTGTTTATGTAGATGTGAAAGTATATTATTGATTAGGGTTTTGTTTGTACAAGTGAATATCTCAAAGGATTTGATAGCATGTTGGTTACCAATCAGCTTGATTGGGAGAGATTGGAAATTCTTTATCTACTAGATCAAGGAGTGTTGAGGCCTTGCGAGTGAAGCATTACATGGGCACACATCTAGCTGACACTTTGTGTTGATGTCTAGGTCCCAAAGTTGGAGAAGTGGCATTGGTCATTGAGCTCTAACATGCAGCTGGATTTTTGGTTGGTGGCTAGAAAGTAATCTTGATGGTACCTAGAGGGGCTGAAAGCTTGAGTCCACCTTAGTCCCACTTGTATATATTTCCCTAGTCAGGAATTTAGTCCATGACATTGTGGTGCCTAAATTGTTGAGTTTCTGGTTGGATAGATTGCCCTAGTCAGGGATCTAGTCCACGGCATTATGATGCCTAAAGTTCTTCATGGTTCATAATGTTTGAGATCTTCCATTGTATATGTACATTATGAATACCTCCCTAGTTAAGAGGGAGTATTGGAAAAAGTAATTATGTTCGATATTCAATAATGTACTTGAGTCATTATGTAATGAACTTGTCAAAAGAATAAAGAAAAGAGTTATTATTATTATTATTATGACTTACTAAAACATAGGTTTCATGCTTGGGTCACCATATTTTAGATCAAAGCCCCCATTAAG
Organism: Pinus taeda; assembly: GCA_000404065.3. Taxonomy (NCBI): domain Eukaryota; kingdom Viridiplantae; phylum Streptophyta; class Pinopsida; order Pinales; family Pinaceae; genus Pinus; species Pinus taeda. The sequence continues at coordinate 146,627 of APFE031082959.1, read as the reverse complement.
GACTTCTAGGATTTATTATGGGTCTATAGAATTATTATACATTTGAAGAGACCCTTCTTGGGCTTTTGAATGATGTAAAAAGGTCAAGTATTGAGTCAAATATGAATTATGTAACCTCCACACCATGTCATCCTAAGAAAAGATGAAGTCGACCTAATGACCCATTTAAACCCACAAGAAGACTATAAAAGGAAGGACATCAAATTTGTTTTGAGCATCACTTCTCATTCTCTGTCTACTCGGCAGAAGTACGAAAATCAATTTGTTGGGAACGAGTGCGAAGTAGGAAGTTGGGAAAGTCTCTTTTCGGGAAGACGAAGTGAATGCAACTTTGGGTGAGTCTAAAGAGAAGAGGAAAATTTAAATTTTGGTGGTGGTCTTACTCTATTTCATGCTCGGGATTGGGAGATTGAAGTCTTCCAAGTTGGACTACTGCTGAAAGTTGCTTGCTATTGCAAGTTGCTGCATAGTCGAAGTTAGTGAGAAGATGTCAATATTCTATAGGTTGACATGTGGAGGGAAGGTTTGGTCTTGGTCGAGGGTGAAGAGTCTCAACGAATACTATTGAAAGGAAGAATTACTTTGACTGGATTTTCCTCTCGAGGGGGGTTTTTCCGTGGCATGTTCGTACATCTTGTGTTCATTGTTTTATGTGTTGTTTATTTTGGCAATTTATTGATGAAATAAAGAAAGAATATATAAGGAAGAGTAATCATAAGAAACATCAAAAGTAATTATCAAGATCAAGAAAATATTTATTGTCTTTCTGATTTTCCAGTGAAGTAGTTTATGCTTTATATTTTTTTTTAAAAAGTCAATTTTGAAATTGGTTGACCTTTTAAATAAAATGAAAATTTTTCAAGTCATCATGGAAAGTTGAATTATCTATTTATGTTAATTTTACTTCTATCAATTTAATGCTTTCAACTTCGTTGTCTTTTTGGACAAGTTTGATCTAATTGAAAATATTTTTTTATATGTTAGATGAACCTTCCTTCTTGAGGACAGATATATTTCCTAATTTTACATTTTCATCGATTATTTATATATATATATATATAATTAATTTAAATTCATCGCATTTTCATTTTATATACTTAAAACGTTTTTTTACCATTTCTATTTCATAATCTAATTATAATAAATATATTAAAAATCAGTAAGCTAAAACTCAATGCCATAATTTTCTCTATGATATTGAGAAATTTTCACATATATTATCACATATTTTTTTTAATTAATTACGTCAATAATTATCCCCCTATAGGAATTGGCACTTTAATCATTTTTTTAATTATTGTTCTTGATCAAATGGTTTAAATTGAAAGATAACAACATATTCTTGTTGTCACCGTCCCATCAATGAATGACATTGAAAATGATAACTTCCTTGTATATCTAAATCAAATGTTTAAAATATTTTTTTGAACAAATCAAGATCAAAAATTTACTATACTTAATAATCAAAAATTTATTATACTTAATATTTATGAATACGTATGAGGATTAAGGTAAATAAAATTCAATATTTTTTTTTGGTATGAAACGTGCATTGATTGTTTCATTTCGTTACATTAATCTAAAACACGTGGATCAAAGAGGAACAAACGATGGGCCGTTTCCCTGAGGCTTGTTAAACGTGGCACCTAAACTTATTGTGCCTGTAGTTATGAAACAAAAAAGTTCCTTCAATTCATAAATTTAAATTGAATCACTAGGGTCTCATATGGCATAATAAGTCCAATTCATCTTTCTTCATCCTCCGATGTTTACACCAATTGTTGAACACTTATTTCTTCTTCCTCCGATGTTTCCAGCAATCGTTGCGCATCTATGGACAAGGAGCAATGGGTGGGCACCTCTAGCTAAGGAGAAATAGCTTTTATATACTCCACTGTTATTACTAATTTCACTTTCAGGCGTATCCATGAATCTTTTCCCTACTTTTCATTACGTATTTTTATTGAAAATCATTTAAACTTAACGTATTTTGAAAATTTTATTATGAATCAAGCAATCTCACATACTTTCTTATAAATCACAGATTAGTCTTACAGTCACCACAGTGCCTTAGACATAATCGACAATTCAATTGTCTAAAGGTAAGTAGACTTAAACTAAATTACAATATGCTACAACGGTGTCCTACATAACGGCAATATATTGTGTAAGTGGATCACAGAAATGGGCATTTGAAGCTAAAGTGCACAATAGTTGTAATGTGGTCATGCATTAAGTTTGAACTGTGGAGAATCATTTCGTTCAATGGAGATATCCACTATGGGCTTTAATACACTTATAGTGGTCGTGTATATGGAAGTGGATTTGTTATTTGATTGTAATTAGTTTGCCATCGACTTAAAACAGTTTGAATCTCTTCAATTCTAATATACAAATGATTTGAATTATATATGTATTAATATATATATTCTTTAGGTCTCAGTTTATATATATATATAAACATGAGAATCATGAAAATGTCACTGGATTAGTGAATAAAATTTTAGAATCTTTAATAAAATAAAAAATCAAGACAAGACAATTACTAAATAAATTAAATGTTATAAATTAAATAATATATTAACTAAAGTGTTGGATCTACGAAAAAAATGGTACATTGCTTGGGGTAAAGTTAATTTCTACATTGTTTAGTTTATTAGTTTGATGCAATAAAATTTCAAAATCTGTGGGAAGAAAGACCATTACTAAAGAAATTAAATAATATATATATATTTTGTAAACATTGTAGAGCTCTCTATATTTACTTTTTGAGAAAATTTTACAAACATGTCCCCCGACTAGTCACCTACTCGAGGGAAACCAGGTGACCATCGGTCATCATTATACCCACTCCAAAATTTGAATAAGTTCATAAAAAACCACCTACTTCTTGAGAGTTTATCCCTATTGTCTTTATAGAACATAACAAGATTGCTTATTTTCTGCATTTTTAAAAACATTAAAAGACAAAAAGACAAAATAGACTCATCCTCATCAGAGGATGCTATCTATACTGAAGCCTTCGCATTGGAACTTGGCGCCTTCACCCCAGGGCCTGGAAGCTCGCATCCCTGTAACAATTTCCACTTTATCTATGACAGAGTCTACTCAATCCGGCCCAATGCGAGATTATTCCTGTAGGTTTGGATTTGTATTGTTGCAAGGTCTTTCGGAATTTCCACCAAAATAGGGTCTAGCTCCTTACTCCTTTCCTGCTTATCTAGAACTTACCCTTCCATGTGTTCCTGATGAAGAGTCATGGCTCGAGCTACAATATGTTTCATGATCAAATATTGTTGCAGGGTCTTTTTGAAGAGTGATTGCCTGCCGTTTGAAGTCCCGGATCCTGCAACATTCCTTCCCATTCATCCATGGGTAAGTCTCTACACATGAGGTTATTTCTCAGATCTCTTTCCTAGCTCCAAATTTGTTCTCTAACCTCCTTTGGGTTTCCCTCCATGTAGGAGTCGATGATTTTCTTCATTTGCTCTCCATCTAGCTGCCTGCCCCTTCTCATCCCTGTGCTACTGGTACCTTCTTCTTTTTTAACTGTCCTCTTGCTACAACTGGGAGCCATTCTTCTTTTCGTCTACTCCTTAGCTCTCTTTTCCTGTAGCTGTTCGTTCTGGTTTGCAGTTGCTCCCTTTCTCGGGGCTAGACCTATCACAGAATAAGCACAAATGCCAGTGTTATCAATTATGTTTACATTTTTATCTAGGGTATTTCTCCCCCCCCCCCCTCTTCTTGGTTTTGCACCTACAATTTCCTTCCCTCTGAGGTTCCACTCTCTGGTTTCCTTCCCGTAAATTAAATAATATGTTAACTAAAGTGATGAGTCAACGAAAACAAATGGTATATTCTTATGCTAAAGTTAGTTTCTCCATTGTTTAGTTGTTAGTCTGATGTCGCTTGAACACAGTTTCTATGAAACAATTTATACAAACATGACAATACTGAATGTTATGAAAAATATCCTTATTTTATAAAATAATTTTATAGATTAATTGTAGCTTTCTTTATTTTAAATGTTATGAAACATATCCTTATTTTATAAAATAATTTTATAGATTATATTGTAGTTTTCCGTATTTTAAAGAATTACTATTAGTCTGTTTTAGCTTTAGGTTTTAAATATTACATTTTAGTATTAATATATTACAATTTTTATAGATTATATTCATAGTTACATGGGTACCTTTCCCAGGTATTGGAGAGCACTTATTCGAAGCTCCCCCACTCCTGGGAGCTTGGGAGCTGATCTGAAACGCTCGAAAACTCTTGGGACCTTGAATGGGTACTTTGGAGCTTTTAGGGAGCTTCACTACAACCAATTTTTGACATTTTGGGAGCTTCAATGCAATGTATGAGTGCAAACTTAGGTGTATTTGACATTGCCAGCTAGGGTGCTGCTTAAACTGAAGGAATTGTGTGAAGGGAAGGGTATGCCATTGGGTTTAGACTTGGATATGGGTCTGCAACTAAGAGAAACAACATGTTTATGGAAAGTCCTTCTATCCAAATGAAGATGAGGCATCTGGCCAATCCTGATCTTTGTCATTGGAAAGCTATTCATTCTCCTCATATACGATGGCAGATAGATATAAAAGAATTTAGGGAGATTGTTGGCCACTGGCAAAACCATCATTATCCACTGAACTCAATGGACAAAATATGTAATACTAAAGAAAAAAAATAGTTGAAATTATGAAATATAAATATTATGAAAAAACAATTTTAAATTTAATTTTCAAAATTTTTTTTAAGTATAAAATATATATTAGCTTGGAATTTATATATATTTTATTATACAAAACTTTTAAAATAACATTGGATTTAAACTCTATTGTTTTTATTTTTTTAATTACTATTAATATATATTTTATTTTTTCTTATCTCTATTATAATTAGATTTAATATATATAATATTGGTGAGGTTACATCAAAGATGAAGAATTGAACCAATGACTTAACATATATCGTTGCATGAAATCACCTAATAATCGAGTAATAACAAATTTTCTTTCGGGTTTGGGAGTTCTGCATGTTTGTTTACTGGGAAAGAATTTGATTGAGAAATTGTTGATGGATTAATATTTTGATTTTTTTGGAAATGTTTCAAAGTTAAATCTTTTACATGTTTCTTTGCAAGATGGAATTTGATTGGCAAGTTTTGGATGGAAATAAATAAATTATTTTATTTTTTTTAATATATATTATTTTAATATATTATATTATTGTCACTTGCAACTTAATGTTCACGTAAATTGGGCAATAGTTCAACGATGTCCGATACTTGTTCTGGCGTATCGTAAGTACTGTCGTACAAAAACTTGTGCAACATAGATTATATTGTAATTTTCCTTAATTAAAGAACTATTAGTTTGTTTAGTTTAGGTTTAAATATTAAGTTTAATATAATTAGATTTAAGTTGGAATAGATTTTTCTAAAGTTTTTAGGTTTGGAATTATATTTTGTTTATTAAATTTAATAATAATAAATTAATGCTTATATTAATTTTTAGGTATTATATTTAAGTTTAATATATTATATTTATATAAAGTATGTAAAGTTGGAAAATAAGATTAATTTATATAATTTAAAATATTTAATGTAATAATTATTACTTTAATAATTTAATGTTTATATTAAATAATTAATAATATTATTATTAGTAATATTTTAATATTAAATATTATTAACATAATTCATTAAATTTAGTTTAGTGATGCCATGATTCTTTAATAACTATAGTTTAAGGTGAAAAACACAAGATGGATTCACGGAGCGTGGGCTCTGCATTCTAGGGTTTTGATAATCTCTCCAATGGTATGCCGCCATAGACAGCTGAAGACCTGCAAACACTGACGACATCACGACCTTTCACTTCCAGCCAGAGCGTCCAGAACTCCATGGACCCCCCTCAGGGGGAGGGTGTAGCGCCTCCCCCACTGAACGATGAAGGGCGACAAAGGAATAAGGAAAGCGACAAGCTAGCAAACGAGAGTGAGGATAGTGCGGATCTGAACTCACAATAGGGAAAACAGGATAACAAAAAGCAACCCAAGGTCATCTCAGCAACATGCAAGCATGTAGCCTCTGAGCGGCCGAAGGTAGAACTTCCAAGCCACATAATCAATGCTCAGATACGGTACATGAGAGACCATGCTTTGATAGGTAAGTTCATAGGACTTTGGCCAACTCAGAAGGCGCTGCGGGGTTGGATAGCAATGAAATGGAACCCAAAGGGAAATATAATCCTGCAGCTGGGGCCAAAAGGGTTCTTCACTGCTAATTTTAACTACTTGGAGGATCGGAATAGGGTGCTGGATGGAGGGCCTTACTTCTTCAACACCGCTGGCCTGTATCTCAGAGGGTGGGTAGAGCGCTTCAACCCAGATAAGGAGGATCTCAGTTGGGCTCTAGTTTGGATCCAACTTTACTCTCTTCTAGTGGAGTATTGGGATGAAGACTCCCTACAAGCGATTGGAAATGTTCTGGGTAAATTTATAAAAGTTGTAGAGGAAACAAAAGTCCGCAGATATACCTCCTTTGCTCGTATTTGCGTCTACATGCACCTCAACCAGGCACTCCCGGATGCGGTAAGTGTATTCCATGATGATATTGAATGGGTTCAGCTGATTGATTATGAACATGTGTCATTTAGATGCCAAAGATGTCATGCCCTAGGCCACTTATTTAGGGACTGTCATTTAACTCAAAAACCTTCTCTCGCATCCAGACCTGATTCGACCGTGGCAGATGGCTTTACCAAAGTAGCCAATCAAAGGAAATCCCACAAGAAACAGGCTACAAATTCCAAAATGCCTCAAGCCAGCTCTTCCAAGCCTTCAACGAGCAACAACTTTGAAGCATTAGCTCGCCAAAATGACACGAGCTTGGATACCCCCGCTCCCTCAGAGATGGAGATGATGAAGGACAAGCATTCGAGGTAGGCAGACTCCAAAGCGCTTCAAGCAGATCCTTTGCTCAAAGGGGCCTCCCCCTCAGATAAGCAAAAGGTCCCAACATGGAACACTCAAGGAATGGAGGTGGACAACTTACGATCTAATTCCAAAATAGCAGAAGACCCATATGAGGAGTTAAATGATTCTCAGATCATGGAGGAGAAAACAGAGGTTATAGATATTTGGGAACTAGACATCCCAAGCTTAGAGCAGGCATACAATACAAACAATTTTGACAAAATTCTAGATCAACAACTTCAGAATCTGGAGGAGGTCCTATCTCGGGCGCAATGGCAAAAATATTTAGGTATTTAGACTGGTGGCCCCTGGGATGGAAGATTCATTACCAAAGATATCAAAAAGTGTGGAAGGAAAACAAACCTCCAGCAAATAATCAGAATAGGAGAAATGCTAGTGGAGTCAGGAAGTTACTCCAAGCTAACCAAGTACTACAACTCTGATCAATATCCTTCCAAATGAAGTTAATATCATGGAACATAAGAGGGTTGAATGGCCCATGGAAAGGAAGAATACTTAAAAACATGATAATGTGAGGAAAACCTCAAATCCTTTTCTTGCAAGAAACCAAATGCAATTCAAACACTCTGGAAAGAATTGTAGCAAAAGTATGGCCAGGGAATCTCAATGTCGCAGTGGATGCCGATGGGGCATCTAGAGGCCTTGCAATCTTATGGGACTCCCAAGTTATCAGACTCAACAACATCCATGCAAATAAGAACTTCCTCCAAGAAATTTTTCACATCATTGGGACAAATATACACAGGCTCTTAACTAATGTATATTTTACCCAAGAGGCAATGCATAAAGTAGAAATCCTAAACACTCTCTCTACAATCAACCTTGACAGGCCGCACCCTTTATGGATTTTTGGAGGCGACTTTAACATGATTAGTAGGATGGAATAAAAAAGGGGAGGCAGAAGCAAAGGGAATTAGGAAGGGAAACCCCTAAAAGACTTCATTCAGAATAACTGGCTTATTGACCTACCTTTCATTAATGGTCTATTTACATGGAGCAACAGGAGAGCAGGATCACAGTAGATCGCTTCTCATTTGGGTAGATTCTTACTTTCAGACAATGCTATTCATATTGGCGGAGACTTTGTAGCTTCCATCCAACCTCTTTTGGGATCTAATCAATGGCTCATCTCCCTTCAGTGGACGCGTCCTGGCAACCTGATCCACAGACCGTTCCATTTTGAGGCTTTCTGGATGTCTCATCCAGATTTCCACAACTTAATCAGCTCAGAATGGAACAATTTCTCCCCTCCAATAGGTTCAAAGATGTTTCAATTTTAGCAGAAGCTAAAGCATCTTAAAAGCAAGATCAAATGATGGAATCGCACTTCTTTTGGTAATATTTTCCAGGCTCAAAGTGCTCTAGAGCTCGAAATGGAACATTTGCAGCAGAGGATTATTGTTGAAGGCCGTTCAGATGACCTGTCAGAACAGGAAAAGGTTCTTAAGACACAAATCATAGAAAGGGCTTAGCAGGAAGAAACGCTATGGAGGTAAATATCAAGAATAAGATGGCTTAAAGATGGAGAGAAAAACACAAAATTTTCTCATAGTACCACCATCCAAGGCAGAATGAATAACAAGATAACTCACATTCAAAATGAGCAGGGATTCAAAGTGGAAACGCATGAAGAAATCGAAAAGCGAACTCCTAAACTATATCAAGCAAATGCATCGCGAGCCAAATGTAGATAGATCATTGGTCATAGAGAAAATTACTCGAAATATTCCTAAAATTATTTCAGAGAAGCATAACCAAATTCTTCTCAAGCCTGTAGACTTACAAGAGGTGGAAACGACAATTCATCAGTTGAAAGCAGGGAAACCACTAGGCCTAGACGGATTCACCTCCAACTTTTTCCACCATTTCTGGGATTTGATCAAGATGGAAGTCTGGCAGGTGGTTGAGGAATCACGATCCTTAAGATGGATGTTCCCGAGAGTGAATGCCACATTCATCGCCCTGGTACCCAAGGTGGATCATCCTAGCACTCTCGACAAATATAGGCCTATAACTCTATGCAATATAATCTACAATATTGTCTCCAAAATCATTGCCTCCAGACTCAAATTGCTGCTTCCTCTCATCATCTTGCCTGAGCAGTCTAGATATGTTGAAGGTCGGTAGGTTACGGATGGTATCATCCTAACTCATGAAATAATTCATTCCTTGAAGCACTCCAAGAAGCCAGGTATGCTCTTCAAATTATATCTTTCAAAGGCTTTTGATAGCTTAAGCTGGATGTACATTAAAAAAGTTCTAATTGCTTTCGGCTTTGCTCCTCCTTGGGTTAGATGGGTTATGAGTCTCATCTCCTCCTCTTTCTTTTCTATTCTGGTCAATGGCATTCCCTCCTCTCCTTTTCATCCTTCTTGGGGAATTAGGCAGGGAGACCCTCTCTCCCCATTCTTGTTTGTCATTATGGTAGAAAGATTAGGCCGAAGCATAAAACTAGCTCACCAATACCAACGTCTCAGAGGCTTATCCTTTCACAATTCTTCAACCTTCACACACCAGCAATTTGTTGATGACAACATGATTTTTAGGCATCCTTAGGTCCAAGAAGCTCGTTAGCTCAAATCCCTACTGTCGGACTTCTCGGAGGCCTCAGGAGCATCAATCAATAAGTCCAAATCTCATATCTTCTTTTTCCATACCCCTGCTATCACTCAGGTAGCTATAGCTTGCATTATGGCATTCTGCATTGCTAACCTTCCATCTAAATATTTAGGAGCCCCTATGACTACCTCAGCTCTGAAGCATTCTTCTTGGAAGATCCTCTTAGAAAAACTGGAAGCCTGCCTTTCCTCTTGGACTCACAGATCTCTAAATATGGAAAGTCGTCTAGTCCTCATAAAAGCAGTTCTTCAAGCTATGCCACTATACCTCTTCTCCATCCTTGCAGCTCCCAAATGGGTACTCAAAGAAATCAAGCTTCTCCAAAGTTATTTTCTTTGGGGTAGCACCGGTCTCAAGTGCAAATGGGCTCTTGTCAAATGGGATACTACATGTCTTCCAAAGAGTGGTGGAGGTATTGGATTAAGGGATCCTTCTCATAGTAATGAAGTCATGGGTGCTCGAATTTGGTGGAAATGGATGACTGCACCTCTCACCCCTTGGGCTTCTCTGTGGAAAGAGAAATATGCAAGCAATTGCCCAGAGGAGGAATTAATAAGAATATCAGAAGTTAGCATGGGCTCCCTAATATGGAACTCAGCCAAGCAGCACAAAAGTCTCATTCAACAACACAACTTTTTGGAAATGAAGAATGGCAACACTGCAAAGTTTTGGGAAGATTCCTGGCAGCAGATGCCCAAATTAAAGGACCAATTTCTCATATGCAACTTTTGGAGCAGGATATGCAATCATATGATAGGGTTAAAAACTTCTAGAAGAATTCATCGACCCAAGAGTATAGGGAATGGCTCAAGGCGGATCAGATCTTAAGACAGGGAACACCACAAGTTCAACAAACTCTAGACACAGAATTAATGAAAAGGAGAATATAGCTCTCTGACGAAAGGGATATCCTTAGATGGGGATATGAAGAAATAGGCACCTTTACTATGAGAGAGGCCTATAATCCCATTATCAAGGAATATATGGTGAAATATCCTCTCTGGAGCAAAGTCTGGGACCCTTCCATCTGGCTGAAAGTCTCCACCTTTCTCTGGCTCCTATGTCATAACAAGATTCTCACTTGGGAAAATCTTAGGAAGAGGAACTTTCATGGGCCCTCAATATTCCCTAACTATAGACAAGAGGAGGAATCCATAAGGCATCTCATGCATTCCTGTCATATTGTGCGCAAGCTCTAGGAAAAGGTTAGTTTCCAGTGCCAAAAGGAAGGAAGAATTCATGGAGACATCATTGCCACCGTGCGCAACTGGGATCAGAGTCCTTATCAAAGCAAGACTTTAAATTACTTATGGAAGCTGATCCTGGGCTTTGTCATGTGGGCCACATGGAAGGAAAGAAATCGTAGAATCTTCAAGGATCACTCTACGTCATTGGAGAATATCTGGAAACTAATTTGCCAAAATATCAAGGAAACCATTTCTCTCAAAACCTGTACCAGGAGGACCTTCCAAATATCCCTCAGGAACGGTCCATATGGGCTAATTGGAACCTTCAATGGAATCAAGAACAGGTTATCAAAGGCACAAGGCCTCCGATGGGTCATTCTCCTGAGAAATGGTTACCCCCCTAAGCATATGTACCAGCTAAACTTCGACAGGGCCTTGAAAGGTAATCCAGGTAATTCGGGCTTTGGAGGGATTTTCAGAGACTATAAGGGCGCTCCTCTTTTATCCTTTTTAGGATCAAAGGGATGGGATACCAATAAATCGGCGGAATTGGAAGGTCTCTGGCAGGGTCTTATTCTTGCGCAAGGTAAAGGATTCTTTCTGCTTATAATAGAGGGCGATTCTCACATCATCATAAATATGGTTTCAAAAATCTTGCAAGGAACTCCCTCAAGCAAAGTGAGTAATAGCTGGAGAATGGCGAAAAGGCTCGAACTTATTGAATGTTGGCTCTCCTCTCACAGGGCGATCACTCTGAAGCACATTCGTAGGGAAGGAAATAAAGTCGCGGACTTACTTGCTAAAATTAGAGTTGAAAGTGAGATAGACCTTCATGCTAGATCAATTTCCAGACTGGCCTCTGAGTCCCAACTCTTGGATTACAAAAACCTTGTGAAGAATGAAATGAATCAGGAAGGAGGAGAACACCCGGATGCGGATGAATTAAATGACATCTAATGATCTTAATGATGGGCGGAAGAGCATGGTACTACCAGATGCAGACCAGTGCGACTACCCATGAGCGTATCTAGCTCAAGCTGAATAATCTTAAGCGAGGGAGATTTGGCCTGATTGCTATATTAACTACTCACTCCGTCCAAGGTGAGGCTCTGGCTGATAATACCATGGAAATATGGACTCTCATTCCCACTGTTTGCACCCTGCCTTCCTCTCTGAGGCCTTGGCTGGTTGCGCGTCTTTGTGGCAGGTCAGTCTCTGCAAATAGTGGTAAGCTTTCAGTTGCTCTTGATGCTAGAATTGTGTGGCCCTCCTTTCACTCTCAAGCCTATTTTCCACGCGTGAAGTGGTTTCCCGTGGCACTGTATTGTTTTCACTACACTGCTTCTGGTACTGTTGTGCTTCCCCTTCATCGCCTCATCATGGTACACCATCGTATGAGAAGTCGCTTTGGGGGGAGCTGAGGTGGCCGTGGGCGTTCGCAGGCTGCTCGTTCTATGGATCCTAACCCGCCTTCTGGTACTCTGCCCTCGTCTCCAGTGAATTCGCCTCCTCATAGCCCTGCCTGTAGGCCGATATCGCACAATGCATTTTAGAATACTCACTTCAAGTTTCAGAGAAATCTTAACAGGCCTATTATCACAACCAATATTTCTATTATCTTCTTTGAAGAAGAGGTTTCGCCTCAAACTATGGTGTGCTTGACGCCTGAGCCTTCTCAGGGTGGTTTCAGAGTGGCAAGCAGCCAGAGTAGTCAGCAATTTCTGGCGGAGGGAAGCCAGGAGAAAATGAGTGGTGAGCTGCTTGACAAAGGTGGTGCTCTCAGTGATACTCAGCCTCCAGGAGCCTTTGGCTCGAAGATCAGGGAAGGTAATTCCAGTGACACTCATCCCTTGTCGGTGCACCCAGGTGACAATTATGCGGGTAATATGGCTAGAAATGATGAAATGTGGGTTGGCAATGCGTGCCCAGTGGTGAAGGAGCCTCCGAATGAGGACGTGGCAATATGAGGCCACCTGGGCCTGTTCAAACATTCCCGGTTTTCTTCTGATGACTCGTAGGATCAAGTTCAGGCGATTTTGGTTGCAACTCTGGTTTGGCCACTATAGCCAGTCGGGTTCGCTCTTCTTCCTGGTGGGCGACAGTATAAAGCTCTTTTGAGATTTAGGACTGCGTCTCTGTTTCTCTTTATGGTCTCGTTTTGTTGCTAGGTGGTTATACCACCTCTTCCTCATGTGTTTTTGGTTAATTTCTGGTTCCTACATCTGCTCTCTTGCTTACTGTAACTGGTTCTCCCTTACCTGGGATAGTTTTGCTGCATTGAACGCTCTCGGTTGATGCTGCCCGAGACCTCAACCCCTTGTAATTTTATTTTGATTTTCAGTTAATAGAATTAGTTTTTGCCGAGAAAAAAAAAAAATTAATTTAGTGATGAAAAATGATTATAACATATATTATTAATTATATTATATTAAATATAATAGTTTAACAATAATAAATTAAACTCTATTTAATTATAGTTAAGATAACATAACTAATAACTATATAATGTTATATATTATAAGTTATTAGTGTCCCCTATCATAATTATTAGTTATATATCACTTAATAATAATATTATTAGTTATAATAAAATTATAGTTAATATAATAATTTAAGTATAGTATAATATAATTTTTAATAACATTATTAATACGATATTAATTATGTTTAGAAAAATAAAGTTAGTAATTATTATTAAATATGATAAATTTTAAAAATTATTAATATAATAATACTAATAGCATTAAAATTATAATATTAAGATTAATAAAATTTAATTAATAATATTAATATATTAATAGCGTTAAGATTATTACGATAAATAGTATTAACGTTAATATTCATAAATAATATTAACAAAATTTACTTTATAATAATTATTATTAATAATAATAAATTAAAAATGTTATTTACTCTAACAATATTATTAGTAGTATTAGTGATAGTATTTTTTAACAATATTATTAATAGTATTGGTGATAGTAATTTTTTTGCAAGTTTGGTAGGACTTTATGATTTTCGCATTTACATGTCAATTATTCATCCCACTACGGGGGAGGATAGCACAAGATTTGAACCCAATATCTCTTGTTCGTTGAGACTCCATTTTCACGGCGATCGCCACTTGAGCGATCCCAAACGGACAATATTAATGATAGTATTAATGATATTAACATTGTTAATATAAATAGTAAGAATATTAATATTAATAAATGTCATTAATAATATCTAATCAAATATAGTAAGACAAACTCAACGATGGTCAAACATCGTAAAACAATCTCAATCATGGCTATAGATGACCAAACATTGCCAATATGGTAAGTCAACATTATTCATCACTCATTCTCAGCAATACACAAAGTTAGCTAGCCATAGTCAACCTTGGTTGATCTTGCTCAAACTGATCCAAGATCTTTTGCTTATAGATGTATTAAGAATTACATGGATAAATTGCAGCTTAACCATAGAAATTTAATGTTCACATGAAAGAAGAGTAAAAACACATAAAAGTATGAAAAAAGGACAAGAGACTTGATAACGAAGTTTGTCCAATTTGGACTATGTCTCCAGGCCCTGCTCGATCAATGGGTAGGCCTTCACTCATTAAGTGGCACGAGAAAGAAGAAGTAAAATCAACATTTACAAAAGGAGTCTTATACCTCAAATCTGGAAAATGACCAAAAAATGGAGAGCTCTGTTGCAAAAAATGGCATCGCCATTGAGTTCCTGTCGTTGAAAGGTGAAAATCGACATAAATCTTGCCCAATTCTGACATTGGACCAAAATTGCCCCCCGGAAAATGTGCTCAGACAAGGTTCCGCCCCTATCACAAGCCTGCTCATGGTTCTGCCTCTTGCAAATCATCTGCCTCGAAAAACTTTCCGCGCTCTCTCCCCCAGGTGCACTGTGCAGAAAGGTTTATGTAAACAAATGGCGGGGAACTTACCAACAGAGGTCGTTTGACAGATTGGTTAAAATTGTCAAATGGTTGAGGAGGGGTTGGAGGATCATATCCCACCCCTCCAATTTTAACATAACATATATATGCACTGTTTATTTTTGGGTGGCGGGTCCATCGTGCTGGTGGCCCTCTCCCTCATCTCTACCAAGTGTTATTAAGTGTAGGCCTTGGAAGGGGCAGCAGGGTTGGCTCCTGCCCCCCAATGTTATATATTAATGTGGTTAACGGGGGCGACAGGGTCATGGCCGACCGCCCATATTTTTAATGACTGTTGTGTGGTGGTTCGAGGGTGGTGGGGTCATGGTTGATTGCCCCATATTTTTGTATTTTTTTATTTAAAAATAAATAAGGTTCCACTAGGGGTGGGGGGAGTTATGGACTGTTGCACGCTTTATAAATTTTCTAGAACCTTAGGGGATATTAGACAAATTAATGGACCCACAGTTTTTCTCAGAAAACTGGCTAGATTCTGGTGCCGAATTCTTGCTAAATTGCGCCATCGCTAAACCTGCCACATAGGTAAGTCAACCCCAAACTTTGACTGCTTCTATCTTCTTCATATAGACTCAGATTGAAGTGTCGTTCACACTGCTGGAATCAGAGCGACGAGCACTTCGATCTAGTGTAAAGTTTATCACCTTTCTATCACTTTGAATTTTGAGTTTTTTTCATGCCACTGGTGTTTGGAGATCCACCTGGGTCAATCCTCCCCATTGAGGAGCTTTTGGACTGCCAAAATCTTTATCAGTCAATTGGGAAGTGAGGGAATTGTTCCCTCACTCTTTCTTTTTCTAGCCATTTTTCCTTGCAACATAGTTACAGATGAAATGAGAACTATTACCTCAAAACAGGTTCTCGAGCCCAAAAACCCAAAAAAAACATGAAAATACAATCCAAAAATGAAAATTGTTTATTCGAGAATGATGTTTTTTTTAGGGTAATTTTCAACATTTTTTTTTTGAAAAATGGATGAAAAAACACCCTTAAAAAAATTGTTTATTCTGGAATAACAAAATAAAAATCGGGTTACAATTTTGACAATTTTTAGCAATGGAGTTAAAGAGAAAATATCTGGACTTTGAAAAACTATAAAATTCCAACAATTCTCGGACATGATGTTAAAGATAAAATATCATGTCTCGAATCCTGATAATTCCAATTATTTCCATCCATGTTGTTAAAGATAAAATATCTTGACTCCGAAAAACCTTGAAATTGTAATTGTTTTTTACCATAGCATTAAAGATAAAATATTGTAACTTAGAAAAACATTAAAATCTTGACAAATTTTCAACCATGCAATTAAAACCAAATATTATGACTACAAAAAAATCTCGAGTTTTCAAAAAATTTCAAGCATGACATTAAGAAAAAATTTTATGACAAAAATTTTAAAAAATGAACACTCAAGAGTAATTTATTTTTTAAATGCAAAATATATAACGATTTTAAAATCTTAGCCTAAGACAACTCAATACTTTGCAACAAAAAATTATAAATCAACCATCAAATTGACACATGGTGTAGGTGAACTTGACCCGTTGTAATGAAAAATTAAAGACCAACCATGAAATTGATACATTGTGGGGTTGGACTCGATTCATTATAACGAAAATTTTAATATCAACTCTCAAATTTTCCATAATGGGATTGGGCTGTTAGATGAGCATCGACACAGACCCTATAGAAATAAATGAAAATAAAAAAGTAAATGTTTAAAAAATAAAAATGAAAAATACAAAAGAAAACAGAAATTCAAGTATTGAAAAAAATAAAAACAATAAAATAACACAAAAAAATAATACAAAAGAATCTATTTTTCATATTGTTAAAAGAAAAACACAAAAATAAATGAGAAACAAATTTTAATATGAAAAAAATAAACTCAAAAAACCACAAAAATAATAAAAAAGAAAACAAAATTCAAATATGAAAAAAAAACACAAACAATATAGAAAAGTTTTTTTTTAAATGTTATAAAAATTAAAACATAGAAAAAAACACAAAAAATAAATAAAAAAACACCAAACTCAATTATAGGAAAGGCATAAACATGTATGTTTTAAAAAATAACAAGAAAATAAAACTTTAAAAAGGCTTAAAACACAAAAATCAACGATAAAAACGGACAAAATGCCTAAAAGAAGGTAAAAAAAATATAGAATAACTTATATATATAAAATTAGAGAAAAAATCAAAAAACAAAATCTTAAAGAGTAAGTTAACATAACATAAACATAATTTAACTATAAATTAATTTGATATATATATTAATATATATTATTTTTTTTACTATTTTTTCAAAGATAAAGTTCTTTTTTGATATATATATATTATATATAAATAATATAATTATAAAACCATTTTTTTTAAATAATAAAAAATAACAAAAAAATTATGTGATAAAAACTCATTAAAAAAAATAATTAAAATATAAACAAACATTAAAAATTAAAACAAACAATAAAATTATAAATAAAAACATTAAAAAATAAAAATCAAAAGTCAAAATAAAACAAAAAATAACTTACAAAAAAAAATTGTGCACTCCTGGGCGGGGTTGGCTGCAGGTGCGGGCAGGAAGGTGGCTGCATGCAGCGCGCTTGCCCACCCGTACCCGCGGCCAACCCCACCCGGGGGTGGCAGGGCGATCCTCAGAATTTCCCAGCCACCCCCAAGCGAGGTTGGTAGCGAGCGCAGGAGGGAAGGCGATTGGACACAGCTCGCCTCCCCACCTGCACCCTCGACCAACCCTGCCTGGGGCTGCACGCTTTTTTTTTTGTCTATTATATCTTTATTTTTTATTTTTATTTTTTTAACTTTGTTTTTAATTTTTAATTTTTTAACTTTTTTGTTTTAATTTTTTCGTGGTCTTAAATTTTTGTTTGATTTTTTTGTCTTTAACGGTTTGGGTTATGATTTCCCTTTTTTTTTTTAATTATATTTTATTTTGTGTATTATTTCTTTCAATTTTTTTGGTTTAATTATAATTTATAGTTTTTATTTTTTAACCTTTTTTTAATTTATTTATTTCTTTTTAGTTAATATTATTTTTTCTATTATTATTATTTATTTAACTTAAAAAATCATTATGCATTTTATTTTTGGTTTTATTTTATTAAATTTTTCTTTATTTTATGTTTTCAGAAATATTTTATTTTTTTATTATTTTATATTCTTTATATTTTATTTTTGTTTAATTTTTTTTTTACAATTCAATTTTGTTTTATTTTTACATTTTTATGGGTGTTTTTTTTTAGTTTTTTTAGTGGTCGTGTTGTTGTTGTTTGTTTTTATTTTTTATTTTTTATTTTTTTTATGAACATGAAAATCACAAACATTTAAAAAAATATTCACACTTAATACATTAGAAAATTTAGAGTGTAAAAAATAAGGTCTCTAAACAAAAATGGTTGATACTACATCAACCCTTTTCAAAATCAAGATCAAAATCACTAACATTTAATAAAGGTGTTCATACTTATTACATAAGAAAAATTTAAAGTGTCAAAAATTAACTCTCTAAAAAAGGGGGTTGATGTTGCATCAACAATTTTCAAAATCAGCGTGAAAATCACTAACATTGGAAAAAAAATGTTCATACTTGATACATAAGAAAATTTAAAGTGCTAAAAATATGCTAAAAAAAAAGTTTATTCTGGCATCACCACATTTCAAAATCGTGTGATCTTTTGCTACCTCAAAAAAATGGGTACCAATTCACTTTCTCGTTTGATCAGTAACTATGTTTTGCTAGGCTGCATCCCTTTGAAACCAACTCAAAGGTATTCGACATCTCCCCATCATGGAGTCTTGGTTCTTCTGTCAAGGATTATATCTTCAGGCAACTCATCGAGATAGTCTGGTGCAAAATCATCAACTGTAGGAACTAATCCCACCTCTTTGGTGTCCATAATCAATGGTGGCTCATAAAGCTTTAAGTTTTCCACATTCACTATGGAGAACATTTGCATATATGTCGGCAAATCGAGATGAAAGGCATTGTCTCCATTCTTCTCCAAGATGGTGAATGGACCATACCAGATTGGTTGCAACTTCTTCCCTTCTGCCTTCATTCCATCCATGTTGATATGGGACCAAACTTTGTCGCCCACCTGAAATTGATGGTTGACTCAGTGTTTGTCATGTCGAGCCTTGGATTGGGCTTGACTTTTCTCCAACTGCTCTTGTACTGCTTGGTGAATCAACTAGATCTGTTGAATGAACCGCTACGCTTTGTCCCTATCATCACGTCCACTAGAGTCATCTTCCCTTCCAAAGACCATATCAAAAGGATCTTTGGGTAGGTAGCCAAAACATGTCTCAAATGGTCAACGATGCATAGATGAGTGCATTGCTCGATTTTAGGAATGTTTCACATATGGAAGATGCTCATCCCACAACTTAGGATGTTTTCCATAATAGCCTCGCAACAAGTGTACCATGGTGTGGTTGAAAACCTCTGTTTACCCATCGGTCTATGGATGAAATTCCGTGCTTATTTTCAACTTGGTTTTCATCATCTTCCACAAGCTGGTCCAAAAATCTCTGAGAAAGCGAGAGTCCCAATCTGACACAATTGATGTGGGCAACCCAAAATGAATGCAAACATTCTGAAAGAAAAGCTAAGTAGATTTCTTTGTAGTGATCTGCTTTTTACAAGGCATTAAAATACACATTTTACTAAAATAGTCAATGACGACATACAAATAGTCGTGACCTTTTCTAGACAAAGGAAAACCTCATACAAAATCCATCGACACACTTTCCCATGGACGACTTGGAATAGGGAGTGGTGTGTAGAGCTCGAGTTCTTTATTAGAGGGCTTTGAAACAGAACACATCACAAATCCATTTACATAGTGAATCACAACGTTCTGCATATGAGGCCAAAAGAAAAATCTTTGTACATGTCACAAGGTTTTTTAAACACCAAAATGAATAGACACAAGCGAGGTGTGGGCCTTCCGAATTACATGTACCCTTTCCGTTGTGGGTATGCATAATTTTCCAAGGTGATACAATAGTTTCCCCTACAAGTGATAGTTGTCCACTTGTGAACCATGGGTTAGTTTTCATAAATCTCCTTAAAGTCATCATTGTTAGCATATTGTTCAACATAACTTTCAAAAGATAACAAAGCATTATGTAAAATAATAGAAGTAGAAATAAGAGGGCGAGATAGCATATCAACCACTTTATTACTAGTTCCCTTCTTATACATTATTACCAAATGAAATTGCTGAAGAAAACCCATCCACCTGAAATGACGAGCTTGCTGCAACTTGGTTTGTGATTGAAGATACTGCAAGGGCTGATGGTCCATATGGATGATGGTATCCTTGCCGATCAGGTAGTGTTTCCACCTTTTTCACACTCTGGGCCAAGGCATATAACTCTTTGTCATATGTGGGATAGTTTATCACAGCCTGAGATAATTTCTTCGAACGGTAACATATCGGCTTCTTTTGTTGCATTAGTACAACTCCCATGGCATATCCACTGGCATCTGTCTCTATCTCGAATGACTATTGGAGATATGATAAGGTCAATACGGGTGCAGTGCTAATATTTTCTTTCAATGCTTTGAAGGACTTTTGTTGCTTTCCTCCCATTGAAAGACTTACTTTACACTTGTCAATATGTGTAAAGGTGCTGCAATAATAGAGAAATTGGCAATAAATCTCCTCCAATACCTTACTGCACCCAAAAAGCTACAAACCTCGGTTACGCTAGTAGGCTTAGGCCAATTTACAATTTCTTCAACTTCAGAAGGATCAATTTTAAACTGACCATGACCAACAATATGACCTAGGTAATCTAAAGAGGTTTTCCCAAACTCATACTTTGACAATTTTACATAGAGTTTTTCTTTTTTCAGTACATTAAGCACTTTCTTTACATGTCATACATGTCCATTCAAATTTCTACTAAAGACAAGAATATCATCTAGATATACAAGAACAAATTCATCAACGAAATGCCTAAAGTGATCATTCATGACCCTCATGAAAGTGGTTTGAGCGTTGCAAAGTCCAAATGGCATCACTTGGCCTTGCAGGTGGTTTGCCACACAACTTGCTCTGCAATTTGGACCCGATGATAACCACTACGCAAATCCAATTTGGTGAAATAGATAACATTCTTTAATTCATCTAGTAAATCATCAATGTGCCAGAGAGGGTAATGACTTTTCACCATGATTTTGTTTAGTGCTCCGTAATCCACGCACATCCTCCATGTGCCATATTTCTTCGACAATAAGACAATCAGTGAGCCGCATAGAGAAGTGCTCAGTTTGATGACCCCTTGGTTGCATAGTTCTTGAACCTATATTTTGATCTCCTCCATATCAATAGGAAGCATCCTATAAATGCCAATGTTTGGGAAAGGAGCGTCATGCTGCAAATGGATTTCATGTTGAATTTCCCTCTTCGCAGGTAATCCCCTTGGTTCCTAAAACATCTCATCATAATTAGAAATTAATTCACATTATTCCTTTTTATGCACATGATCACAACCATGGAAAGCATCGGATAATTCTTCATCTTTCCTTCTTACAAGCATAGGCATGCAACCCTTACTGGAATTCACCAACCTCTTCATTTGTCCTACACTTACAAGGCTAGCATTGATTTTACTTTGATGAGCCCTTACAATATATTCTACCCCATCTTTTGTGATTTCGTATTTGTTTTCATGATGGAAGAAGACTGCTTTTCTATCATATAAATATGGACTACCTAACACCATGCCACAGATATCCAATGGTATCACATCAAGTTCTACCTCATCCACTAACTTAGAAGCGAACACAAATTTAACCTTGCACTGCTTAGTTACATTCAATTTTGCTTTATCATGTATCCATCAAAGTGGGTAAGGTTTTGGATGCGGTTTGGTTTTTAAGCCTAGCTTCTTTACCAACGATTGAAATTAAATTTGCTGATCTAGTGTCAAATAGAGTTTCCACTTTTCTATGATTTATGACAACTCTAATATGAAATAACTCAATTCTCTTTCATTCATTAGGAAGAGACTCATCTATTGAAATAGTGCTTTCATGTGATTCAGAATGAACATGAGGTGTAAGAGTACCTTTTGTTCCTGTTGTCGTGATCAATGCTTCATCTTCGGAATTCGATCCAACGTCTTACTGCATAGTTTCCACTATCCTCTGCTTTCTTTCTCCTCCGTACTTCTTTGGTCTCTTTTTCGGGTACAATTTCCAACAATGATCGTCATCATGACCTTCCTTTTTGTAGTGAGTTTAATAAGGCATTTCTCCTTCATATTTCTTGGTTGATGTCGTCCTCTTCTCCTTTCCCTTTCCTTTCACTTTGGGTTTTCCATTTCGAGGTTTGCAAGGTGGTTTCTTGGAATGATCATCTCTTTCATTTTTTCCCCTGTTCTAAAGATGAATTACCTTTACACTAGACGAGTCAATAGTAGTTGGTTCAAACAATAATAATGAATGCCTAATATAACTATGTAATGATCCAATATACTTAGTTACTACTTTAGGTGAGTAAAGTGCAATGCCCAAATAAAGTGCTTTTTTTCTAAACTCCTCGGTAAATATTTGAACATCCTAATCTCTACCTTGCCTTAAGTATTGCCAATCCATTAAGGCTTTTTTCTTATAACCCAAGGGATAAAATTGTTCCTTTAATGCAGAAATAAAATTGAGCCATGAGGAAATATGATTACCCACACTCTTACTGCTTCAAAATTTTCTCTCCCACCAAACAAGAGCGGTGCCACTCAGCTGAAGAGAGGCCAACTAGATATTTGCCTCATCCTCTTCGATCTACTGAATCTTGCAGTAGATTTCAATCTACCCAATCCCATTATTAAGCTTTTCTGCATTACTTTCACAGATATACATGGGAAGATCAAATTTGACATCTAATTTAAAGAAAAATTTCTTAGATGCATCACTTGTAATCCAATGATGATGGTGATGAGAGGAAGAAGAACTTTCACTCATGGAAGGAGAAGGAGGGAGTTATTCTCCACCATTTCCATCCACTAAACCTTGTTCTTCTGGCTTTCTCTCTTCTTCTTTCTCTAGCCTTGAAAGCAACTGATCAACCTTTTCTGCCATTGCATAGAAGGTTTTGCAGTAATTGCACACCTCTTCATAATGAGCCTCTTCATCTGCCATGTTCTCCTCCGATGTGCACGTCCCGCTTCAGGATCGAAATACTTTAGCTTCCCTTCACATCTTTGGATCCTGTATCTTGTTAGCATACAAAGATGTAATTCACATCTACAAAGACCTGCTCTGATACCGCTTCATCCAATATCTTTTTCTTATAGAAGTATTAAAGAACTACATGGATAAATTGCAACTTAACCATAGAAATTTAATGTGCACATGAAAGAAGAGTAAAAACACATAAAAGCATGAGAATAAGATACGAGACTTGATAACGAAGTTCATCCAATTTGGACTACGTCTTCAGGCCCTACTCGATCAATGGGGAGGCCTTCATTCATTAAGTGGCACGAGGAAGGCGAAGTACAATCAACAATTACAAAAGGAGTCTTATACCTCCAATCTGGAAAATGGTCAAAAAATGGAGAGATTTGTTGTAGAAACTGGCATAACCATTGAGTTCCTATTATTGAGAGGTGAAAAATCGATATAAAACTTGCCCAATTCTGACACTAGACCAAAACTAACCCCTTAGAAAATTTGCTCAGGTAAGGTTCCACCCCCTATCACAAGCCTGATCATGGTTCTGCCTCCTACAAATCATCTTCCTTGAAAAACGTGCCACACTTTCTCCCCTGGGTGCATTGTGAATAAAGGTTTATGTAAACAAATGGTGACGAACTTACCAATGGAGGTCGTTTGGTCCATTGGTTAAAATTGTCAAATGGTTGAGGAGGGGTTGGGGGATCAAATTCCGCCCCTCCAATTTTAACATAATATATATATGCGCTTTTTATTTTTGGGCGGCAGGTTTGCCGTGTTGGTGGCCTGCTCCCCCATCTTTGCTGATTTTTATTAAGTGAAGGCTTTGGAGGGGGTGACGGGGTTGGCTTCCTGTCCCCCAATGCTATAAATTAACATGGTTACTAGGGGTGGTGGGGTCATGGCCGCCTGACCCCACTTTTAGTCACTGTTGTGTGGTGGTTCCAAGGGCAAGTGGGTCATGGTTGCCTGCCCCATATTTTTGTATTTTTTTTATTTAAAAATAAATAAGGTTCCACCAGGGGCGGTGGGGGTTATCACTTGCTGCCCAATTTAGAAATTTTATAGAACCTTAGGGGATATTAGACAAATTATCAAACCCAAAATTTCATCCAGAAAATTGGTTGGATTTGAGTGCCGTATTCTTGCCAAATTGTGCCCTCCTTAAGTGTTCCATATGGGTAAATCAACCCTGAACTTTGATTGATTCTATCTTCTTCATACAGACTTGGATTGGAGTGCCGTTGCACCGTTGGAATCAAGGTGAAGAGCACTTCGATTTGATGTCAAGTTTTGTCACCTTTCTACCACTTTTAATTTTGAACCTTTTTCATGCCACTAGTGTTTGGAGATCCACCTGGATCACAAACATCGTTAACCATGGTCAACCTTAGTTGGCCATTGTCATCCCTCTCAACCTAGAAAGCCACGTACTCTACCCTTTCCTAATGGGCAACTAGGGTCTCCCAAGGTTAGAATGGCCAAACAAGGTCAACAATGATAATAATAATAAGAATATTGTGATGTCATAATGGTACAAAAATATAACCAATCTCACAATGTGATAAACATTGTCGAGTTTAATAGAACATTAAAATATTTATTAATTAAAACATTAATTTAAATGTGTGTGAAATAATATGTTAATATTAATTTATTAACATTATAAATATTGTCATATTAATTAATATCATTAATACATAATTAAAAGAAATTACTTAATACATAATTATTGTTAATCACATTATTCAAACATAGGCAAACATAACTACATAAAATTATTAATTAATTAAAACATTTATATATTTATATACTGCTTGAGTGGGCCTATTAGTTAAGAGCATGTATTTCTTTTTAAGAGGTCACATGTTCAAAATGAGAGGGGGTAGAGTATGTATGCCTTTGTAGACTTAGCAATCAAATTGTTGCATGGAAGTGGGTCCCTTGTCCCACAAACAAAGGGGTCTCATGCACCAATTTGGTGTCTCGCTTGGTCGTGACCTTAAAATTGGATAATAATAATAATAATAGTACATTTTAATAACATTAAACATTAATTTAAAAATATATGAAATAATATATATATTAATTAATAATAATATTAATTTATTATATATTAGCATTATTTATATTTGATATATTAATTAAATCATTAATACATAATTAAATAAATTACTTAATTATTATAGTGAACCAAATTAGTCAAACATAACCAAACATGACCATGTTCACCCTTGGTCAATAATAATTAACTTTATTAATAAAGTTAATTAATGATAATATTAATTAATTAACTAACTGATAACAATAATAGTAGTGTGATCTTGGAATTGTACACAAATGTTTCTAATGTCGCAATGCGACATTAAAACATTTCATCAACCATATTTCATAATGTGGGTGACTCTTCAATTATGATCTACTATTTTTAACAATCAATAGTTTTCAACTTCAGTCAAACATAATTTCCTATTAATATTATTGATTAATATTGATAATTAAACATCTTGTGATGTTGGAATGGTAAAGATCTATCAAACGTCGCAATGTGACAAACGTCGTCACGATGTTACATTACATTGGGATTTATCCAATGTCGCATTGTGACTATTACAACATTAGTCAACCACATTTACTCATGTAGTTTACTATGTCGGAGTATGTTTGACAGTCAACACTCCTCAAGTTTGGTTAAACACATTTCTCTATTAATCGTTAATCAATGTCTCTATGCTCAACCATCGACAATGACTCTATTGTGAATTATGTGCACCCACGGTCAACCATGGGAAATCATATTCAATCATGGTCAATGATGGTCAACCATGATTAACCATGGTTTAATTTCATCAAATATGATTAAGGTCGCTCTAGTTGAATTTGGTCAATGATGGTTAACCATAATCAACCATGGTCAGTCATGGTCATTTAATGTGAACCGTTTTCAATCATGATCAACAATATTTAACTACCATTAGCCATGGTCAAGCATCATCATCCATGGACATAATGGTCAAAAAATGTTTCTATGATCAACCATGATTAACCATGTTTGAATATGGTTAACCATGGTCATTATCTCCATGGTTAACCATGGACAACCATGATCAACCACGATAAAAATAGTTAATCGTGATCAATCATGGTCAAACATGGCCAATAATGGTTGATTATAGTCAACCATGGTCATCCATAGTTGAATATTGTTACCCATGATCAACCATGGTCAACCACGATCAAGGTCTATATGGTTTAATCTGGTCAACCATGATCAACCATTGCCAACCATGAGCAATATTTTCATCTTTGGTCAACCATTGTGATCCAAGAACATTTCATGTTCTACATACTTATAATAGTCAACCATAGTCAATAGCAGTTAGAATCATCAAACATGGTCAACCAAAATCTCTATACTTGATTATGGTCAACCATTGTGGTTAATCCAGATATTTTTGGTTGAATATGGTAAAAATCCCTATTGATGGTCAATCCATGTCTCTATGATCAACCATGGTAAACCATTGTTAATGATGGTTAAATATGGTCTACCATGCTCAATCATGATAAAAATGGTAAACCGTGGTCAACCATGATTAAGGTCTCTATGGCTGAATATGGTCAACCATGATCAACCATAATCAACATGGAAATTTATTCAATGTTGCAATGTGTTTATAATATTATAATATCTCTTGAGTTTATTAATATCCTTTGCATTTATATTATCACTTGGGTTTATTAATCTCTTGTGATTATAATATTAATCTCAATGGTTTATAATATTAATACTTTGGGCTTATCATATTAAACCCTTGAGTTTTTTAATCCTAAGGGTTTATAATATTAATTCCTTGGGTTAAAATCACTTGGATTTATAATGAAAGTAATCCCTTGAGTTTGTTAACCCCTTAAGTTTATAATATTAATCCCCTGGTTTAATTATATTAATAATACCTTGGGTTTATAATATTAATCCAAATGATTTATAATAGTAATTCCTTAAATTTGTAATATTAAACTCTTAGGTTAATAATATTCATCTCTAGGGTTTAATATTAATCCTAGGGTTTATAATCCTTCGAGTATATAGTATTAGTTCTAGGTTTTAATATTATTCACTTAGGTTTATAATCCATTGGGTTTATAATATTAATCTTGGGGTTTATATTCTTAGGATTTAATATTCATTGTAGGTTTTATAATATCAATCCTTTGAATTTATAATAGTAATAATCCATTAGGTTTATTAATCCCCTGTGTTTTTAATATTAATCCCTTGGGTTTATTGATTGCTTGGGTTTATAACATTCATCCCCCGGATTTACAGCTTGAGTAGGCCTAATGGTTAAGAGCACATGTTTCTTCCTAGAAGGTCACAACTTCAAAAACAGAGGGGGGTAGAGCATGTATGCCTTTGTAGACTTAGCAGTCAAATCACTGCGTGGAAGTGGGTCCCTTGTCCCACAAACAAGGGGGTCTCATACAACAATTTGGTTTTTGGCTTAGCCATGGCATTAAAATTATATATATCCCTTGGATTTATAATATTAATCTCAATTTTTTATAATATTAGTTGCTCAAGTTTTTAATATTAGTGCCTTGGTTTTATAATATTAATCTCTTGGATTTATTAATCCCTTCGGCTTAAAATATTAAACAATCTCTTGGGTTTATAATATTAATCCCAATGATTTTTATTAGTAATCCCTTAGGTTTATTGATTTTTTGGGTTTCTAATATATTATAATTAGTATTCATTATAATATAATATAGTATAATATTGTTAACTCTATGGTTAACAATATTATAAACCCAAGGGTTAAGAATATTAATATAGTGCAATTTAGGATATTGAGGAATAACAATATTAATGTAGTATAGTTTCTAATATAGTATTTCTAATGAGTTTACTATTATTATTTATAGTATTGGGTTTATAGTCCCTTGGGTTTATTACTCCTTTGATTTTATAATATTAATCTTGAGGGTTTATTAAAACCAATACTATAATTACCAATAGTAAACCCACTATAGATACTATATTTCAAACTATACTATATTAATATTGTTAACCGTAGACATCCTAAACTACACTATATTAATATTCTTAACCCTTGTGTTTATAATATTGTTAACCATATCCCCGATGGGGGTGAGGTCCTTGCAACACGTGGAGGAGGAGCCTCATGTGTGAATACAGGGGGAGTGGGGGTGAGGGATGGTCCTTCTGGTCCAAAAAGGACCACTGTAAAATTCCAAAACATTGGCCAGTAGCAACCACTGTAAGACTAACAAAACAAAACTTAGAACCTGAGTTGGACATGTGACTTGTAGCATGCAACAACAAGGTGTCTTAGGATGGCAGCTTTTCTTCCATGATCAGACACCAGCCATAATATTCAGAGTTAGTTTCCGCTACTTGTCTACCACCTGTAGTGTCCTGAGGCTCATAGTCTTCCACCTGTATGCCTTTGTCTTTGTGGGTGGCATTGCCTCCCAGAGTCTTCTGTCTGCTCCTGGATGGATGGTCCATTTCTATCGGCGGGCGGCTAGAGGTTGGCTCCCCCTGGATATTGACGAGTGAAGCAAAGGCTTGGTGCATCTCATGGCTGTGTTTTGGATCTGCGCATGAGCCAGTGACTTCCGAAAGTCCACCGTGATGGTAGCGGCGATGACTGGCTAGTCCATGGAGCAGAGAAACCTAAATTGAGCTTGCTAGGATGTAGCAAAGAAATCTATGTGCTAGGTGGATCCACCGGCGTGCTGAGCCTCATGGAAGCTAGTTCATCCTTGGCCACTGCGAGTATCCAGATACCTCCCCTGGAAGAAGGAACAGGAAGGGTTGGGGGGCGGGGAGGCTGAAGGGGAAATCAAGATAGATGGAGAAGAAGACAGGGGTCAGATGGAACTACCACGATTTCCACCTTGCCTACTTCACATGTGATGGAGTTGCCACATGATTCTTTCAGCTGGAAGTTGTAGTGAGGAAGGAGCCAAAGGAGCAAGGAGTGGGGTAAGAACAATGGAGGGAAAATTGTGTTGAACAGGTGAAGTCAAGTCTGGGCTAGAGATAGAGGCCAAGACCTCAATTTGCAGGGTGCAATGGAGGGACTAAGAGAAGTGCAGACCATTACGCAGGTCGACGCAGCAGAGGAGTCTGTAATGTCTACTCGTAGCGGTGCAAAGGCTAGGCTCTGTATTTGCAGGGTGGCAAGAGCAACTCATATGTCGAATGGAGAATTGCGGAGGGTATGGCTACATGTTTCTGTTATTGCAGGGGATGTCTCAATCCTCCCAACGAGATGATGGCACTGGCTGAGGGACGGTGGTCTACGTTAAATTCCCACAAGGGAAAGCGCAGGTTACCATGTGGTTCAGCCCCCTGCTTGTCTAGTGGCACGCCTAACTTAAATGCTCATCTACCACCCACATCCGGGGATGCTGCATCCGTTTGCACCAGTGTGGTTTATTCCTATTGGTGTGTGGCATCTTTTATAATTTCGATTGAGCCTGTGTATAGATTTTGATTGCTTGCCACCCCTAAATTGGCTAAGAGGTCGGCCACTCTGTTTCCATTTCTCTTAATGTGTTTGAAGGTGATTTCTCTATTGGTTGCAAGCCAATGCTCAATGAGTTACAAACGAGCTGCAAGTCTCCAGCTACAGTACAACTTGTTTACTGGAGTTCCCTGAGTAAGTTGATGGGCCATGTTGATGAGGATTTGTGAGTCTCCTTCGATTATTAAGGGAAAGTATCCATGCTGCTGAGCGAGCTTTAGACCTTGCGACAATCCCTCTAGTTTAGCCGAATTGTTTGTGTCCCATCCTGAAGTGCCTAGGTAAAGAAGTAGAGGTTTTCCATAGTGATCCCTGAAGATTCTTCCATGTTCGGCCTGACCTAGATCCAAGAGGTGGAGGGTACCATTTTTTGTAAGGGTGGTGGTTAGGGAAGGATCTAATGGGCTGCTCTTGAGTCTAGATGATCCTGAGATTCCAATTCATCCATATAGTCCATTCTTGCGGATCAGTGGGAAAATCAATTTCGCTCCAAGTTTGGAGTGCTACAGTTTCTTGAAGATTGCTGCACAGAGTGCTCCATATGATTTCTATGGAGGTGGATTGATTCCTGAAGATACGCCAATTCATTTCCTTCCAGATTGTCCACAGGAGGAGGCCTGGAACGATTCATCATAAGGAGTTAAGCAAGGGACTTTTATATAGATTTTTAGCCCAGTGACGAATGTTTTTGGTGATGTCTTCTTTAACTCTTCCATCTTTCTGACATCTGAATATGGTTTTTCCTCAAATTGTGTTTTCCAAATGACAGGAATCCATGAGATGTTGTATAGTTTCCTCCTGTATCTTGCAGTTGGGGCATCTTGAGGGGCCATGATAATTTTTTTCCTTAAGTTGTCCCAAGTGAGAATTATTTTATGACAGAGCAGCCATAAAAAAGTGGAGATCTTGGGCCAAACTTTAGGAGACCATACTTTGTCCCAAAGAGGGTCCTTGTTAGGCTGAGTATTGATCATAAGGTTGTAGGCCTCTTGTGTGGTGTAGGTTCCACGTGGTTTGTATCCCCAATGAAGGATGTCCTTTTCTTCAGAGAATTTGATTAGCCTATTGGTTATCTTTGTGTCCAACTCCTTATACATTATCTTTGTACCCTGCCTAATGATGTGTTCTACTTTGTTCCATTATATATATCCCTGGTCAAGGGTGGGAGTCCAGTACTGATTTACCGCTTTCCAACCATGAGCTTCCTTGACCTATGTTTGTGGAAGTGAGATTAAGTTGTTGAGTTTGGGTCGTTGCTACCATGAATCCATCCAAAAGTAAGCACTGCTGCCATTTCTTATTTCCCAAAAGTTGTGGTGATGGAACATATTTCTGTGCAATCTAGCTACATTCCAGATTAGGGAGCCCTTACATGTATCTATGAGTTTGATTAAGTATTCAGTTACCCTATGGTTGGCGTACTTGGCTCTCCATAGGATCACCCTAGGTGTTTGCGAAGCTATAAGCCACTTTCACTAGATTCTTGCTCCCATGATGGCGTTATTGTGTAGAGGGTCCTGAAGACTCCAAAGTGTTTTGGGAGGTAGACAGTCACCCATTTGACCAAAGCCATTTGCGATTATGTCTCGCCGATCCCCATAGAAAGTTCCTTTGAAGATGTTTGATTTTTTTGAGAACCCATTTAGGCGCTACTAAAATAGAGAAGAGATAAAGAGGCATAGATTGCAAAACAACTTTAAGAAGGATTAGTCAACTTGCCATATTTAGGGCTCTAAAGGTCCAAGAATCGAGACGAGCTTCAAGCTTATCGAGGAGAAAATGCTAAGAGGAGTGCTGAACGGCAGAATTAGTTAAGGGAGCACCAAGATACTTGGAGGGGAGAGAGGTGTCAGAGAATACCAAAATATGGGCTATGGAGGTTTGAGTTAAGGCGAGCATATGAAAAAAGAAGATCTGGGATTTAACGTGTTGATGCTAGCTCTAGAAGCTGCTGAGAAATAGTTGAGGGATTTGAAAATCTGAGCTTCTTGGACCGAGGGATGCTCAAATAACATGTTGTCGTCCACGAAATGTTGGTGGGTTATGGCAGGGGAATTGTGAAGGGATATACCTCTAAGTTGATGCTCCTGGAGGGAATGTTTGATGGTCCTACCCAACCCTTCAGCCATTAGAATGAAGAGGAAAAGGGAGGGGATTCCCTTGGCGAATTCCTCTTGAGGGCTGAAAGGGGGTAGAAGGAATTCCGTTGACCAGAATGGAAAAGAAAGCAGAGGAGATTAAGCTCGTGATCCATCGGACCCAAACATATGAGAAACCAAAGGCTGTTAACATTGATTTAATGTACACCCAACTCAACTTATCAAAAGATTTTGAGAGGTCGATTTTAAGGAGCATACCTACTTTCTTGTGATGCTTGAGAGAGTGAATGATCTGATGGATGAGGATGATACCATCTATGATTTTCCTTCCTTCGACATAGCCTGATTTCTCCGGCGAGATGAGCAAGTGAAGCAGCGGATTCAAACAGGAAGCTATAACTTTAGATATGATTTTGTAAATGACATTGCAAAGGGCTATGGGCCTAAATTTGTTTGAGGTATTAGAGTGTTCCTCCTTGGGGATGAGAGTGATGAAAGTTGCATTCAGAGAGGGTAGCACCCAATGAAGTGTTCAAGACTCTTTGACTACCTACCAGACCTCCTCTTTGATAATATCCCAGAATCTGTGAAGGAATGTGGAGGTAAAGCCATCTGGACTAGGAGATTTTCCTTCCTGAAGTTGTTTCATAGTTGATTCCACCTGCTATAAAGTTATCGGATGTAGTAGCAATTGATTATGTTCATCTGTGATCACCTTTGGGATATGTGGGAGAATCTTATCAATTGTTGTATGTGTATTGATGTTAGGTTCTTGATGGAATGATTTGAAGTGCTTGAGGAGTTCTTTTTCAATTTCGCCATGGTCTTCCAATCGATCTCCTTACTGGTTGTGAATTTGGGTGATGTTGCTAT
This sequence comes from Pinus taeda, assembly GCA_000404065.3. Classification (NCBI taxonomy): domain Eukaryota; kingdom Viridiplantae; phylum Streptophyta; class Pinopsida; order Pinales; family Pinaceae; genus Pinus; species Pinus taeda. Next base: position 114,117 of record APFE031082959.1, on the reverse strand, counting down.
GCATTCACCTTCGGATGGTAGTACGATGGAAGAATTTAGTGTTCCTCTCGCCTTCTTTTAACCATCTTATCTGTGATTTCTGTTTCCAGAGGATTTCCTCTTGTTTTTCTCTTTCTATAATCTGAGTCTGTAGCTTCTTTTCCTATTCATTGAGGGCCTCAGTCCTTCCTTCTTTTATGATGGTTTGTTGGAGCTTATCCATTCCCTGATCAAGGGCTCTATGAGCTTGAAAAATGTTTCCAAAGGTGGCATGGTTCCATTGTTTGATTTGCGCTTTTAGGAACCTTAGCTTTTGCTGGAATTGAAACATTTTTGAGCCTGCAGGGGGAGAAAAACTTTTCCATGCATGCTGAACTAGATCTTTGAAATTTGGATGGGTCAACCAGAAAGATTCAAAGCGGAAGGGTCTTCTTGTGGAGTTACCTGGTCTTTGCCACTGTGTTGAAGCCCCGAAAATCGGGTCGACAACAAGGGGGATACCCACCCGGTACGGACCTTGGTTGGCAGCTCCTTATCCGTTTGGTATAGTGGGTCCGACAGGGGATGACGAGACCAGTTTCCCGATCTTGGGTGTGTGTGTGTGTATAGAGTTGAACTATGCTGATCTAAGAGTAGTTTAAAGCTAATCTAATTCAGATTCTTTAAACTAATTCTATGCTAGTGTAATCTAGTGAGAAACAACATATCAAATCTATCTAACCCGGGATTGTATATCTTCCATTATGCAATCTAAAAATATTTTGAATAATAACTGGTAATAAAGATCATTCAACCATTATAAGAATAGAAATAATTGAAGATAAACCACTTTGCATAACAAGTTAGGCAAAACAGTTGTGAACAACATATCGCATAATAAGCCATTCATATGTCACACATAAACAATATGACTCCACTGTACAAAAGTGCCAAATGATAACCCATACATTCATGCAATAACATATAAACAACTGAAACTGTAAATTGCTTAAAGAATATAAGCAGACATTGCCAAGAGATAAAAGTACCATTTATGACTAGTTTTACCCATAAGCTTCAAGCAAAAACGACCTATCTCTACCTGTTCTAAAATCTACCAAGAGTACAGAAGTGCAACATCAGTAGCAGATATCAAAATGCAAGTAAAAATAAATCTCGATCCATCCATTCATCAAAACCTCCTCTAAGGGTGCAGAAGTGCATGTTCTGAGGATAAGTTTTTGACAAATCTCTGGACCTTCTCTAAATGCGTGAGAAGGGTTAAAATACTACTTCCTAATTCTAATAATAGTGTTTTTACAAAATTGTAGGATACGGTTCTCAAATGACCGTCCTTTTTCTAATCTAAACAAAAAAGAAACAACAAACTACTAAAAATAAGCTACTTTTGAATTTGGTCTTTAAAACTGCAAGTGTTCAGCATGGATTTGAGAAGAGTCGGTTGGCCGACTTCTGCGCTAAGCTGGGCTGCGAAAACGGAATCTATGAGAGCTGGCACTACTTTCTCGGCTGAGTTTATGATGCATCTCACAGTCATCCATTGACTGTGTGGCTTGACTAAGTATGCCCAATAGCACTCCCAATTCAACCTGTTCAAATCTTGGATTGCTTTTCCCTTCTCCTGCGCCTTCTGTTTCCATTCTGCTTCTACTCGTGACTTGTTTGGTAGGTATCCCGGGGTGGTTTTTGTGATTAAGTTGGCTCTGTGTAAATTTTCATTTACACAGTCTATAAGAACGCTCGCCTGTGTCGTCGCTGCCTCTGCCGCCTATTCTGCCTGCCTGATTTGATCGTCCCATTTGTTAAAGAGCAATTCTTTATGTCTTTCATTTATTTTGGGTGCATTTGCTCTTTTCCCTTCCTCTCCATCCTGCCAAGCTAGATATTCTGTCACTCATCTGTCAACCTGGTCATAGTCACTTCGCAAGTCTGTCACTTGATTGGTGAGTTTGTCACTTAGCTCGCAATAGTGACTCCACTGCGATATTTTACGTCCCAACTCTTCCTGTTGCTACAGAAGTTGCTCATTTAAGCTAATAGACTCTGAAACGAATTCGGAAAGCTTGGGCTCGTCCTTGTGTCTCTTGTAAAGCTTGCAACTGCTTTCCTTTTTCGTCCAGGCTTTTCTGATAGCTTATCTGCATTTGCTGAAAGTCTTCTTGTAATTTCTCGAGTTGTTTGGACGCTTCATTACTGGTATTGGCTTGTTGTAGCTATTGTTGTAGTAGATGTATTTGGTTTTCTTGCTCCATCAACAGTTGCTGAACTTCTGACGCTTTGTCGATATTCATAGAAGCGTATTCTCCTGCAATTTGAGACAACTTCGTGAGATTTTCCGTCAGGTTGTTGTTAGGGTCTTTCCATAAGACGTCTAAATGTTCAGTGTCCTGTGACAACGTAACTCTAGCTTTCTCTTATTTCTTTGTCTCCTCACCACTGCTTTATGTTGGGGACTATAGAATACATCCAGTGGGGAATTTCCTCTACACTAAGTAGAAGCTCAGAAGGCGAAGCGATACGACTGTGCTCCGTTTCTGAGATGCTACCGACCATGGTTGAAACCATCTCCTATGCTACCTGTGCATCGCTCACAGGCATTCTTGGGACTTGCCCTTCAAGGCTGATTAGCTCATTGAAGTTTTCCCATTCTTTATCGAGCTCTGTCATGACGAGTGGCGATTTGATGATGGGAGGAGGGACATCTCTTGGTGGGGAGGCAATAACCTGCAGTTGCGACATTGCACTCGACTCGGCTGTATCTTTGGTTGTTTCTTTGCCTTTTCCTTGGCCGCTTGCAGATTTTTTAGAACGTTCAGGTGTTCCTTGGGCAGCGTCAGATTTAGATTTGGAAGTACTGGAATTTCCACTGAGGCTGACACTGGGAGTAGGCTCTCTAGCGGGCAGTCGCAGCTTTTCTAGGGGAACACTGGCTAGCCTTCTTTCTCTGAATAACAAAAACCTTTGGAGGTCATCTGGGGATAACCTCGACTTAGCTTCTTGCAAAAATTCTTGGAACGAACTTTTATTTTGAAATAAGTCATCAAATAAATCTTTCTTTCCAGCGAACACCTTTATCCTGACACTTACAGTGAAATCATGGGCAACATCATTTAGGTCAAAAGGTCGAGCGGGGAATTTAAATAATTGTAGAGATGTCACGTTCCCTACTTCGGCAAAAGAATGTCCTACATCAAACAATGAGAAGGCCCCACAAGCTACAGGAAACTGAGGCCATATGGCCTTCTTCTTGTCTTTTAGCTCTTTGGTTAGGCCGCCTTCTGAGCAAGTTTGATATGCAATTTCCCTAGCCAAAAGCTTGTCGGGGACATACAGAGGTAGGACATGTGCAGGTACAGTGCTCCCAAAAACTCTAATATAAGTGAACCATTCTTCCCCGAACCATCTTGCGACGGGGATGATGTCTATTTGTGCTTCGGGTGAGCACCTCGGGGGTTCTTCACCATACATCTCATCCTATATAGGGGTAAATGAGCCCGTCGGCAAATCTGATAGAAGTGAGGCAAAATGTGAATCCCAAATACTTTGTGAAAAAATGAATACGTTGACGGGTCTTGGTAGTCCATTTCCAACCCAAGTGGAAATTAATACATAGCAGATAGAATCCATAATTGTAAGCGCGACAATAAAAATGAGGATTAACCCTTTGTGACCATGACTCTAGTCCTGGTAATTCAATTGACAGCAGTGTATAAATTATCGAAAATATTTGGCCCAATCACGAAGATCGACATTTGTGCAGCGTCTATGAGTGGTAGCCCATTCAGATGAAAAATTTTATTTATGTCTGGCATCCCAAAACAGCGCTGCACACATGGCCGCCAGCGAACAGTATGGAAGAGTGAGGGAACCATTGTGTTACATACCATTTGGTCCCTTTGTAAGCGGGCTCCTCTACTTCTGGTCCATTCTTTAGTGTTTCTGCCAGGTTTGGGTTTCTCTGCTGCAAATTTCTTTGACAAATTGCTGTTGTAGGTCATCTGAGCCAGGAAGATGATACATAAGCTTTAAGTCTTGCGCGGGGACATACAGAGGTAGGACATGTGGAGGTACAGTGCTCCCAAAAACTCTAATATAAGTGAACCATTCTTCCCCGAACCATCTTGCGACGGGGATGATGTCTATTTGTGCTTCGGGTGAGGACCTCGGGGGTTCTTCACCATACATCATCCTATATAGGGGTAAAATGAGCCCGTGGCAAATCTGATAGAAGTGAGGGGAAAAATGTGAATCCCATAATACTTTGTGATAAACATGAATACGTGACGGGTCTTGGGTAGTCCATTTCCAACCCATAGTTGGAAATTTAGATACATAGCAGACAGAATCCATAATGTAAGCGGACAGATAAAAAGGAGGATAGACCCTTTGTGACATGGATCTCTTAGTCCGGTAATTCATGACAGCAGTGTATAAATTATCAGAAAATATTTTGGCCCAATCAACGAGATCGGCATTTGTGGCAGCGTCTATGAGTGGTAGCCATTCAGACGAAAATTTATTTATGTCTGGCATCCCAAACAGCCTGCATAGCATGGCCGGAGCAAAACAATATGGAGAGGTGAGGGAACCAGTGCTGTACATACCATTTTTGTCCCTTTTTAGCGGCTCCTCTCTTCTGGTCCATTCTTTAGTGATTTCTGCCAAGTTTGGGTTCTCTGCTGCAAATTTCTTGACAAATTGCGTGTTGTAGGTCGTCTGAGGCTCAGGAAGATGATACATAAGCTTTAAGTCTTGCGCGATGAATGATACTATGAGCCGATGCCCTGGAGCCTTGAATTGTCTGCCTTGTAACTCTGCATTGTCAAGTATCCATATGATCATATCTGTATACGGCAAAATCTTGGGTCTAGCTGCTATTCGGTGAAGAAATGAACAAGCCAGCTCTTCTAAGGATGCCTCGAAAGAGTTTTGTGATCCCGCGGCACTATTAACTTTCATTACTTTAGGATTTTCCTCCTCCAGCAGCCTATACATGCCTTCCCAGATCGAAATTCCTGCGTCTCTGTTGCATGGAGTGTCTGTGTACAAGGGTGCCATCTCCTTCGCCTTTTCCTTCGTCTCGGAGCCCTGGGCTTTATGTTTCTTTCCCATTTGCTTCTGTGTTCGGCTTTTGAATCTTCTTATCTCTTAGTTCCTGCAGATTATGAGCAAAGTGGAAATGACTGATTGAGAAAGGTGATGGGAGAGTTTTAAATGCAACAGATATACCAAATATGCCACCTTATGTGAAACAATTCTTTAGTAAAGCACGCGTCTTTATTTCATTAAGTAACTGATAACTAATCCACTTACTATCATTAAAAGCGCATGATTTGGGGTCAGATTATGGTAAGTGGCTTTTCTTTGAATGGCGTGCCTGAAGGATTCGCGATTAAATGATTCATGATTTGCTTTATGTGACATTGAAGATCGTGCCATCGCAAGGCGCGCTAATCGCAAATCGCCAGATCGCAGACTATGCCATCGCAGCAATCGCAATATCACAGGTCGCAACATCGCGGGTCGCAGGAGTTTGATGTTTGTTAAGTATTGTCATTTCATTTCTGCGATGTGCGATCTTGCGATCAGTGTTATCGCAGATCGACAGATTTTGAGGTTTTTCCTTATGAACATTACTCACTGTGATGCGACGTTAGGCTCAATGTGGGGGGGTCTTGCGCATTAATGCAATTTCTTAAAGACCTTTACCTTATCGTAGACTTAGGTTAAATTATTCGAAAGACCATTTTAAGCCTACGATGGTAGCTTTATTTTGAAGGAGGAAAATTTGATTTTTTCTCAAAATTAAACTAGGGGTCCCCTATTCATTTAGTATTTTGGACAAATACTTAAATAAATATAAAGGGGGGGGGGGGTGTTGTTGCTGGCCACAACAGAACCATAACCAATCTCTTGAGTTCTACTTCCTTCCTTTAATTTCCCTTCCGTTCTCTCCTGCACCCTCTCCCTTCAAACTCCAAAGCCAAAAAAAAATTCAAATGACCCACGCCCTTCTCCTCTTGTCCTCCTTCCCCTTATGCCTCCCCGACTCACCCACTTTAACCACCTACCATTAAGGCCATGAAAACACCCCCATCTCTTTGAATTTAATGACTTTAAATCCCCCCTATTGGATGCCTTATCTTGAAATAACTTTGAGGAGACATCATGTTAGACTAAGGGAAATGAACTAATAATTAAAATAATAATATTTATCCCTGAAATAAATGTGAGGAAATAACTTGTTAAGTTGAGCGGTAATGAACACACTATAATGGTTTGGGGAAATTTTAGGGGCGAAATTTCGCTAATTCACTATTTTTGGACATTATATGGAAAAAGTTAATTGTCAATTTGGTTAAAATTTTGCCTATTATATATATATATATATGGATGATATTTTCCAAATATTTACTAATTTGAATTGTAAAATACATGTTTTTACATTGAAGATTCACATACATTCTATATGTATGACTTTTCAAGCTAGAATAATCACTTGTAATATTATATATATGCATAATATTTGAATCCTTAAAAAAGACCTCGATAATAATTACCTACATCAACCTTAGATACATTATGACATATAACACACTAACCCCTCAACATATCTTCACACTTAACTACACTCACTTAAAATGCACTATATAATATACTTCCTAACTGCTACATTAAAATTTGACTAAAAACAGAAACCACTAAATACCCATTACCATTCTAACCCTAAACTAACATCTTAACTTTTTAATACGTTAACATTTTAATACATTGTGATCTAAATACTAACGCAATAACCCCTTCACACAAAATGATCTCAAATATAGAAACCCGTAATACTAAGATAGCCTCGACTTAATTCCTTCATAGAAAATGATCTGAAACATAGAAACCCTTTAATACGGGCATGTTAAGTAAAGTAACCTTGACTTGGTTTTGGCTTGATTAAGGGTTATGACATGGTTTTTGCATAACCCTTGTATCATAACCTAACTTTCACGAAATCCAAGATTATATTCCCATCTTTTCCTCCAAATCGATCATTTTGGCCCAGTAGTAAATGGAAACAACAACATTGCATTGCTTGCTTGTTTGACAGCCAATTTTCTTCCACTTAAAGACACTAATATTTCATACCCACGTTTTCATTGCCATAAATCCACCGTACTGCAGATATACCAACTATCCCTATGGGCTGCTCAATGGGTGAGTGCTCTTGGGTCGTGGCCACTCTCCGCAGCAGCAGACGTGGGAGTGTTCTCATACACCCCTTCCGGGGGAACTTTATGATCCATATTATTCCATGTATGAAGTTTATTTAACTGGCTTGAAGTTGGTTTCCTCACTATAGAAATGGTCTTCATTTATGCTACTTTTGTCTCCGTCCTGTAGTTTTAATACGGTATCATACCTGGTAATGGCATGACTATTTGATGAAAGTGTCTATGGTTATACGAATCCCTTAATGTTAATCATTTACATATAAAGGATTACTATAGAATAGTAGTGTATCTGTGTGCCACTATATAGGTTATAGTTTGTCTTTGGTGTGATGCCTCAGCGCATGATCCGGTGCAAGGACTAAAGCATGTGTTGCTGGACGAGACTGTGGACCTAGATATAGGTATGTATAATATAGACTAGTAATAATGCGTCTGAATACGGCAATTGATTTAGTGTGTGGCGAATAGATATTGTGATTGACGTTGAGTCTCTGTATCTGTCGGATAGATGAAAAATAAGCCAAAAGTGCATTTCCCTTTGCGTGAGCAATCTTCTTGTGACAGATCTAAACAGTGAGAATTTCAGTTACTGTTGCGTGGAGATTGGTATATCGTATGGTTCAAGTTATCATATATCAATCATGGATCTAAGAGAGCGCATTGCTTCCCTTCGTCATATACTGTTCTCAGATATGGTAGATCCGTTGGTATTGAAAAGAAATCTTTTGTGTGAAAGATGAGTTGATGGTACTGAATAGGCCTTGTGATGAGACGTAATCAACCTGTTTAGAGTGTGGAGCTGTTGTTGCTTGTTGATCGATCTACATGATTACTGGAGATTGATCTCTGTGATTTCTAACGTGAGTTTGAACCTGCACGTGCAAGGCTATTCACGAGCATCATCCTTTTCTTATTTGGTGCCCTATGTAGGCCAGCAAGTATGGGCATAGCCTAGCTCAGGCTTGTCATGGTAGTAGCTTAGACGAGAAAAACTAAGTCAACAAACCTTATTGTTTTCCATTACTTTTATTAGGTAAGGTAACCTTGTTTCCGTAAACTTTTAAATCTTATAATTAACTAAGTTTATTAGTCTCTCAAACCTATTCCCATAACACGAAATCTTATAATTAACTAAATTTATTATACTCTCATACCTATTCCCATAACTAATTAATGTCATGTTTCATAAACCCCTTAAAAACACCTTGGTGCTTAACCATTATCACTCTAAACACACTAAAGTGATACCTACTAGCACCTATGAATTTTAATAGAGGCATCACTTACAAATTACAACCTCTAAACACATAGATGCTTTAAAGAAACAAGACCCAGGACCATTATGGTCCCAATCAAATTGTAATGCCTAACCTCTAACTCCTATCCTTGTAACCTACTATAACTTTAAATAATTAATACCCTTTCCCCCAATGGTGTAGATGAGTCCATGATAAAGCGTGATATTAAGGCACTCCTAGTGACATCACCGGTTCAAACCTCCCATAGCTCATGTGCCATGCTTGGGGTGTGGTGCACCTAGAGGTGATGGTGGTAATGGTCAGAATCAACCCTATGTCATGTAAGTACAAGGCCTACCTAGTTTTTGATTCTTCTAGACACATAAAAAATGCATTATGACCCTTAACTCTTATTATTGGTAAAATCCTATGACCATTAGACTTTTACTATTGTGACCATTGGCACACTAACCGCCTTAGTACATGATAACCCTTAATGTAATCACTTATTATCATACTATGACCCTAAACTATATGACTTCCTAATGCATAAGTATTATATTACACTATGCCCTTTAACACTTATCAACCTTGATCATTATGACCTCAAAAACACTATACCCATTAGATCCTCTAGTAACTAACATAATCAACACTTAACACAACCCGTAACATATTTGCCCCTCAAGCACAATGACATCAGATCTCTTGAGCTTTATGAACCTTGACCAATATGACATCAAACACACTATACCCCTTAACCTCTATCACATATATCCCCCTAAGCACTATCATGTTAAACTCTTTATTCCTTATAAAACTTTACTAATATGAGTGTGTACATTCTATACCTACTAACCCTTATGACCACTCACAGAATCACCCCTAGATACACTATGACCTTAAACATAATGTCCTCTCAATAAACTAAAACCCCTAAAGTCTACTTACACTATTGACCTTGGTTGACTATGGTTCATCATATTGACCACATTCACCCGCTAACCCTTAATTTTCTATTCTACTAACCTCTACAGCCATTAACTAATATTGACCTATGTTAACTAATATTATTGGTCTATATAATTCATCATCATTCAACACGAGTAAACCATTCATCATTGTTTATCATATTGATCATTGTTGACCATCTTATCTATAATAATTTCTTTGATAATATTTTACAATAGTAAACATATTTAATCATATTGCTAATATTTGACCATAATTAATCATATTGACTATGTTGAACATTAACTATAATTAATTACATTTACTATGTAACCCACTAAAACATAATATATAATCATATACACTCATCCCTTCACACAATACAACCCCTAATTAACTTTAAATACAATCCTAACCTCCAACCCATATGAATCCATAAACAACAAACCCTTATACCCTTATGAGATTTTCAAACCTAAAACCTCTTGTCCTCTAGTTGAAAGACTGGTCGTCATATTAACTATGATGTAGTAATAATATCTATAACATTGGCATAAAATTCCAATTAAAAAAAAAAAAAAACTAAACTAAATTGAGTTAAACCAAAGAAAAAAATTAAAAATAAACTTTCCCTTTTCATTTATTTTATTAGTCCTAGCTACTCTTCGAGCTAGGGACTATAGTAATCGAATTGTCGCTACTCAATTATCAGCCAATGCTTCCAAATGGAAATCAAACAACTTAACCCAAAGTTTTTCCCTTATTCTATTGATCACTTTTTTCTAGCACACCATATACTTAAAACAAATTCATTTAACTAGTAAGAATTTTTGAAGTCTTATTTGGACTCTTCCTGAGGCATCTCCTACATTGTACTTTCTCATAACTTTGTTAAAAGATGTATTTCTTCAATGATTTCCACCAATTGAGGTAATTCTAACATTACCTCATAACATTGAATGTTATGCATTCCCTACATCAATGTCATTGGAGAGGTGACTCGATTTCCATATGGAACATGTTGTGGTGTCTAGAGGAGGTGGCCACTTAACATCCCCACAATTCATAACATGCTAGAGTGTCTAGAACCTGGAAAAACCTTGACTCAGATTGTACTCTTTGTGCTCAGAGTGAAACTATTTTTGTTGATTTTCTGGTTGAGACCTGCAACAGATTTCGTCTTTGATACTTGTCACTCAACCTGGTTGGATGCAAGTGAAGGCTTCTATATCTGTCTTTCCAACAAAACATATGGCTAATGAGGTCCCCTCCTTTGTCGGGCTTACCCATGAGAGGCTTAACTATATGGTCTTACAAAATGTCGAACTGTATCCCTTTAAGAAATAGATTCATTTACATTCAAGGAGCTTTGTCTAAACTAGCTAAAGCTTGACCTGGTTGTGACTTTCTTCTATGGTTTGTCAATGGAAGCTCTAGTTAACCAAGTCGCTACATACTAGAGCACTACCTACCCATCCATATACAATTGATATGATTGGTACAAGCATTCAATTTCTGAAAAAATGATAGAGAATGCAAGTACTACATTTGTAAAATATTTTCTTATTTCATAATCTTGAAATATGGAAAATATTTCAAGATTATGAAATATTTTATTAGTCCTAGCTACTCTCTGAGCTAGGGACTATAGTAATCAAACTGTCGCTACTCAATTATCAGTCAATGCTTCCAAATGGAAATCAAACAACTTAACCCAAAGTTTGTCCCTTACTCTATTGATCACTTTTTTCTAGTGTACCATATACTTAAAACAAATTCATTTAACTAGTAAGAATTTTGGAAGTCTTATTTGGACTCTTCCTGAGGCATCTCCTACATTGTACTTTCTCATAACTTTGTTAAAAGATATATTTCTTCAATGATTTCCACCAATTGAGGTAATTCTAGAATTACCTCATAACATTGAATGTTATGCATTCCCTACATCAATGTCATTGGAGAGGTGACTCGATTTCCATATGGAACATGTTGTGGTGTCTAGAGGAGGTGGCCACTTAACATCCCCATAGTTCATAACATGCTAGAGTGTCTAGGACCTGGAAAAACCTTGACTCAGATTGTACTCTTTGTGCTCAGAGTGAAACTATTTTTGTTGATTTTTTGGTTGAGACCTGTAACAGATTTCATCTTTGATACTTGTCACTCGGCCTGGTTGGATGCAAGTGAAGGCTTCTATATCTGTCTTTCCAACAAAAGATATGGCTAATGAGGTCCCCTCCTTCGTCAGGCTTACCCATGAGAGGCTTAACTATATGGTCTTCCAAAATGTCGAACTGTATCCCTTTAAGAAATAGATTCATTTACATTCAAGGAGCTTTGTCTAAACTAGCTAAAGCTTGACTTGGTTGCAACTTTCTTCTATGGTTTGTCAATGGAAGCTCTAGCTAACCAAGTCGCTACATACTAGAGCACTACCTACCCATACATATACAGTTGATATGATTGGTACAAGCATTCAATTTTTGAAAAAATGATAGAGAATGCAAGTACTACATTTGTAAAATATTTTCTTATTTCATAATCTTGAAATATGGACATTTTACTTACTTGATTGCATTTTTAACTCCTTTGTTGTGCGTGCAGACTATGCTCCCCCCACTATGTGCTTGCAGACTATACTCCCCTTGCTCTGTTTTCGTTGTGGGTATGCGATTTTGAAATGTTTAGTGGGCCAAGGCTTCTTCCATTTTGGGAGCTAAGAATCATTGTTATAGATTTTCTCAGGTGGATAAGAAGCCAACATCCAGAATATGTTATGAATTAGATCCCTTTCTGCATCATATCTAATAAGAGCAGGGCTTTCTTTTCTCTAAAACATCTATGTTTCTTGCATGTTGTCATGAATTTCTATGCTTTTTATTAGCATTCTTTGGGATTTTGTTCCCTTTTTATCTCATGATTATTTCTTTTCTCTACAAGTTTGTTTGGCTTTGGATCACCTCCGTGAGTACACCATCTCCATTGTATTTTCTTGTTCGGTAGGTCCAGGACCTTCTATGTGATATAGTCCTCTCTAGTTCCCTGCTTACATATTATTCTTGTTATTGGGGTCAGGAATCATTTGAGCTGCAATATGTGTGAGCCCTTGTGGGGTGATGCCTCGAACCCTTGACCATCCTAGCTAAACACACCCATGGGAATGAAGCCAACCTCTTTATATCTAAGACAGCCATGGGATTACATACTGGGAGTTGTCTTCGAGTATAAGAGCCCTTTCATACTTTGGTTGGCTCCTTAGCAACAGGAAATGACTTCCTTAGGTGGGTCATCAAGGTTGTTTACAGCGAAGTCAATCATGGCAATGCAACCCAAAAACAACTCATGGACTTGTTGAAACCGGTCCCTCATGATGGAAATGATGGAACTTGAGGGCATTTTTTGGAACTTGAAGGGAATTTGGGAGGTCACACAAGCATCTAGTAAGTTATGTGCATGAGGCATTTAAGAACCGATTTTAAATGACATGCGACAACATGCATCAAGCTACCTAGCATTTTATTCATAAACCTTTAGAGTTACTTATTCACGTAATATTAGCTCCATGCGCCTCCCCATAACCATCACCTATTTGGTACAGTTGGCACACATTGCAACACTATGGTTGAGGAGAACAAATAAATAAGGTTATTGTAGTCTATGAAGCCCAGTCCTAAACAGTTTTAATCCTTTCAAGTCAACACTTAATCAAAGGGAATAGGCTTGGTGGTGTTATGCGAAAAATTCAATTCATGGAACCTAAATCTTTCTCATTATTTCTATCATCTCATATCCCCTAATTAAGGTGGGATCCTAAAAAACATCCTTTCTATCATGTCATATTTAGCAACAATGCATGGATCATGCTAAGTATTCTATTATTTCGTTGGTTTCCATGCTATTTCATATTATAAGTTTACTTTAATTAAAAAATAATTAAAAATAAAGATTCAATATCTACACATAAACTTATATTTTGCACACATTACATTTTTAACTTTTAGCTTGATAAGTGTTGGATTGTAGCTTCATGTGCCTCTATAGTTTCATGATTAGTTCAATTAGCGTAGGATATAGATTCCTGAGATTCTATTTCTTGTTATTGTTCAGTTCAATTGGCATAGGATATAGATTCTTGGGATTCTGTTTCTCTTATCATGGAATTTTCCATCAAAAGGGATTAACATGTAATGGCAACGACTATGGCTAATTTCTTGGCCCTTTATTGGCCCTTTACACAAACTCTGAATTGTGTGAGAAATCACTTTTTTTCTTTTTAAATCCTTGTTTATTGTCTTGCCTATGAATGTAAAGCTTTTTCACATAGTTATATAGATATTGTTGATGAAAATAATTCAATTAGAGAAGGTTTGAGACATAGAAATAAAATATGTTCAGAATTTTATTAAACACTAGCACTTGGTTAACATGTGCAGGTTGTGGGCACTCCAAACTACATCTGTCTAGAAACTTCTAGCATACATCCCTTATGGTTTCAAATCAGATATTTGGCCCTTATGTGATAAATTTTAAATTGTCATTCCTGAACTTTATGTTTTTTTTTTCTCTGTATTTTATGGCAAACATTAGACAATTTTGTGGACAATGGGTGAGAATATGTTTTGTTTAGCTTCTAGATGAGAAATATGTGTCAATAACATTTACATATGTAGATTGGAAAAAGCTCATTCGAGATCACATGTGTTGCAAAGAGCTTTGTGAGAAATATCTTGGTGGAAAGATTCATAATCCCACAGTGAGTGACGAGTTAGATAGAATTTTATGAGGTCCTTCGAGCCATATTCTACCCACCATAAGTATTTTCACATTGGTTGAAGGACGAAGCAGAAGTTTTGGAGTTTTTCTATGGAAGGGTTTTCACTTGAATGACTAGGGTTTTCAGATGATATTTTTTTTTTTTCTTCTTAATGTGTATGGAAAGTCTTCAAGACTCATCTCTCTCACCAAAGATTTAATTTTCCATATTCATAACACACTTGGTTGTTGTTTAGTAAATATTTTCTTTTTGATTGGATGTGTTTCTTTGAGCGGGATGGTATGCATAATTTTGGCCCTCTTTTGTTCCCTTAGCTATAAGTAAAAAGAAAATTGACTAATAAGATTATCTTATTGATGATGTAAGTTAATGATTTGGAAAGTTTCTTCATTAAATTTTTTGGGCTTATTTACATTTGATCTCGAAAAAGCACATATGGTTTTGTTGGTCTGTTATCCGGGAATAGTGTTCACTCAGATGCTGCTATTCCCACTAAGACGGGTGGCTATCTTAGAAACAAACAATCAAAGTCTACTGTTGTTTCCTTTTATGAAAATAGACGAGAGGAGAACCAAGAAGACCAACCTGAGTCTTGCATTTGATTTCCTCTCCTTCTTGATAGAGCTTTGCCGCTTCTTCTTTGTCTGCCCCAGCTTCAAAAGAACCTGTGGAATACATTCAACATACTACTATCCAAGAAACAAGGAATCTAAATTCATAAATAATACAGGAATCAGATGTGTATTAACCATATACATGCATATATAACAAGTACACAAAGAATATGGAAGGAAACAAGAATAGCTTTATTAAGATGAAAAGTAGCAAGAGGATTACAACCATGTGCTTTGACCCAGCATCATCCTCCAGCTCAGAAGCCCTTCTTAACCTCAAGAAAAGCTTAGATCACCCAACATTATGAATGTACACCAGAAAGCCAACAATACTTCTCTATAAGATACAAAATTCCAGCCCCTGGATCTCTGTGATGAGGGATCCATATATAGATGATTACAGAGAGGTGAGTCATCTTCTGGGATCTTGATTAGTGTCCTTTCTCTAATAGTTCCTGCTTCCACTTGGAGAATGGTGATCTCTTACTCATCCCCGGTCGAAAATAGAGAGGCAAGTGGCATAGGCAAAGCTTCTGGAAGATTCAATGGTCTTCCACCTCGCATTTTTGTCCCTGCCATTTGTCCATTCCCAACCATTGCACCCTACAGAGGAGCAAATCATTATGCATCGCACCTTGTACATTGGGAAGGTGATATGCATCGCACCCTCTGCATTGAGCTTTTAGTATGGTCCAGTTTTGACCATTTATGAGCAGTTTTCAGTGGAGAACTTCTCGGAGATGATGTAATTAGTTGACCTTGTTCCTTTAGGCAGTGAAGCAACACTTTTAGGGACTTAGGAGCCCTCAGTTTATGGAGATTTATGATTGGGGTTGAAGTGCCCAAAAATGTCTATAACATGGTCGAAACAAAGCTACAAATTATAATAATAGAGATATCCTTATAAATTCAAGAGAGGCCTAGTATAGTTCAAGGAAATCCCATAGTGCAGCCAAAAAATGAATACTTTTGGTTCAGTCATCTTGAAATTTTTCTTTTCTTCTTCCATTTCACTTTGTTACAGGTATCAAAATTATTTTCACATCAATGCCTCATAGAAAAATTCCATTTCTAAATTTGTTCACTAAATATTCATGGAAATTAAGATATGATCTGGATTTAAACAAGAACACGACAAATTACAGATATAACCAAAATACAGAGATGCAACAGAAATAACACTTCATTTCATTAATATCAAATACTAAAATATGCTTACAAATAGAATGGAAATAAGACTAGCTTGGGTGATGGTGGCTTATCTTTGAGAAGAGATGTGGTGGCTACATGCCTCTGAACTGAGTTACAATGAGGCTCAAGGGCCCTTTTATTATTAAACAATAAGAGAAAACCCTAAACAACCAAAACCCTAGCACGAGGAGATGTAACACCAACAGTTTATGGGCCCTGTTGGGGTTTTTTATGTTAGCACCTAAATCTGCCTTAGGCTGAAGGAAGGAAAAATTCAAGGTAACCACAAACCACGCTCAGTCTGGTAGCTAGCCCTACCAGAACAGGAGAGGGCTCTCTCCGTGTCATGCTCAGTGAATAAATAAACGATATTTCCTGAGATGACTTACAGTGAAATATTTATTTTAGGCTAGTAAAAAATATGGATACGAGAAACAAATTTTTATGAATGACTGGGTTTCTGGGATGTATGGGACCAACAAACAACAATGAGCAGAGAATTTAACACAAAGGCACAGATTACTTCGTGAGGCAAGACAGGCAGAAAGTATAACAATTAAATTTGAAGTAATGTGGAATGGAAAGATTGTTTAGGAGGGTGAAAAGGGAATAAACACATGAATCCTTTTCAATAGAAGAAGAACACATACGTGACAATTTCCCACAGGCAGAGCAATAAATATGAATTCTACCTTATCTTACTTAGAAAATTTCACTGGAAATGAAGATGAAATGAACTGTAAAACGTAACGAAATACATATGAAACATAAAGAGACACATTTTCTACACTCACAACCACATGAATCTCATGAAACAGAGTCGCTACCTTTCATTAATCCTCTATCAAAATATACAATGAAGAACTGAGTTTCTCTCCCACAGTCTCCCAGAAATTACAATCAACCAACCTTTTGCAAATGGTTTGCATACAATAAATAGACTATTCCATGAGGAAATAGAACGACCAAGAGTTGGGGAGTTTTTCGAATCATTACAAAGTGGAAGTAGAAAGCCAACCATTAGTTACAGGTGCAACGTTACAAAAATGACAAATGGCTTGGGTGACTGCTCGCCTTCCTTTGCCACTTGGATAGAAGCCAACCTGGAGTGAAAATACTTTAAAATTTGCCTGAGGTGCCAAAGAAAGTGTAGTGTATATGAGCGGGCCCACTTGGAGAAAGTCGTGAATCGAAATTTCGCGAAGCGAAAGTGATTTTGGCCTTTTTCTCTATATGCGCAGCGCCCAAATCTATATGCGTCGTGTCACTTTGGAGGCTGTTTTTAGGTACCTGCAGGAGTCCAAATTATTCCCAAGTGTGCTTATTAGAACACCTAGGTTGTCTACTTTACAACCCAAGTGGAATTTCTGAATTTGGTGTTCATTTGCCCCTCCAAATCTTCATTCTCCCAATACTGCTTCCTGTGTTTTTGACCTCCTGGAGACTCAAATCATGCGCAAACTTCTTTTCCATGCACCAACAGGCATGCTTTTTCATGCTGAATCCAAAAATGCAATCCATTTGTGATTTGGAGCTCCCAATCCTAAGCGTCGCGCCAGTGGCGTGGTGCACAGGGAGAAAAACATGTGTTGTGACCAAAAATTTGCCATGTGACCAAAATTGCCCCAAATTTCTTGAAATTTGGGTTGGAGGTTCTCTAAGAGGTATTATGATGGGTCATAGAGGCTTTAGCCAAGATTCGAAGCCGATCTTTCTCTTTTTTCCTCTTTTGCCTCTTTGTCGCTTTGCTCAATTTTGCCTTCAAACTCCTTATCCGAGCCTTTGAACTCATGTTCTGTGCCCTGTAATGATAAACCATCCACCTCAGTATGGTTTTGTCCCTATCGGGCTTCTCTAGTTGTCTCTCAAGGTGGATGTTGATGCGCTCGAGCCAAGACTCTTGGTCATTGTTAATCTCTTGCTCTAATGGAGTGAGCTCAATCCTCCTATGCTGGGCATCTTGGCGATTCTCACGGATGCTTTGCAGCTCCATGATCTCATGCTAGTCCTCAAGTTGTTTGTTTCTCTACTCCAAATACCTAATAATCCATTTGGCCCTCTCCAAATTGAGTGACAAGTCTTGGATCTCCGTTTTCTGCTCCTGGATGGTCCTCCTAAGTTTGGCACCCTCCTCATCTACATCATCATCATGAATGAGGATGAAATCAACCTCTTGTTCACCTGATGGACCTTCGTCATGCATGGGCTTCTTGCACTTGTCCTGTACCTATGTTGCCGATGTCGGAAGCGAGGCCCCTTCCACCCCGAGTGGAGATAACACTCGCTTTGCTGCTGCAAACAAATGCCTACTGCCTCTTTGATAGGTGATGAATACTGGCATAGTAATGGTCTCGTGGCACTCATACTGATGAGAAGGACCACCTATCTCATGCTCAACCTCCGATAATACCTGTGAAGTGCTGAAGAGGTCACAGGAGATGAAGTCATCCCAAGTAATGCCCTACAATCCCAACTGATGATCAACCAAAATTCGAATAAGAGCAAAGTGATAAACACTGTTAAGTTGCTGCTGAGGGGTCTTGTGCTGCATGAAGGTGTTCATCCTCTCTATGTTCCTGCAAATGAAAAATGGGAGGTTCATCATCCG